>CATIWO010060946.1:0-15242 GCA_949673435.1 Macaranga tanarius | reverse complement strand
AAGATTTCATTGAGTTTAAAATTAGTTTGGTTTCATTTTTGGAAGAATTATGAGAACATTGGTGGACTTTGAATATTTTGTTGGATTACAAAGGTGTAGCAATATTTTAAATGATGATTTAAATGAGTTTATTATCATATTGGTTTTATTCTTTTGAATTTTGGATGAGGACGATTTTAACTAATTATGAGATATGTTGTGATGTGGATGTCTGATGGTCTATTATTTTGTTCTATATTCAGTATATATTTTTGCATTTGGAGGGAGATTAAAAATACTCCATGTAATAAATATGTCGATTGGCTTTGTGACCATCGACCATGTGAAATATTGATAAGATGATTAACTACGTGTCTATCAATAATGTAAATGATACTAAACAATGAGAATGAGATTTGAACGTGAATGTATACATTATTACGGGATGCTATCCTTATTGTTGAGATGAATGTAATTATTAATTATAGTATTGAGATTTAAAATTTATGTGGTGTATACTTAATTGCCTATTGAGTATAAGTATACTTTTCTAGTATGGAATTGATAATTAAGGGTATTAGAGGTGATGTGTGCAACTGCACACATTTGGCTATATAGAATCCTCTATATATATGAGTTGATTGTAAATGTTAAATGATGTGTGGATATAAATATATTTTGAGCTTATGTTATGAATGGGATCCATTGTATGAAAGAATGATGGAGATTAAAAGGATGAATATAAATATTTGAGACTCGTGATTGATTGACTACCATACAATTATGAATAATTTGAATCAATAATGTTAAGTATGTTCTTGGGAGTATCCCTAAGTTGGCTTGAGTCTTAATTTAGTGTAGGAAAAATTGTATAGCTTTAAAAAAGCTAAATAGGAAATAATAAGGTTTAGAAGGTAAGGGAAATTGAGTCCGAAAATTGTGGACAGTATGAAATTCTAAAGAAGGTTGACCATTGACATATAAATTAAATTGGCCAAGGGGATTATTGTCTATTTATAATGTATTCCACGTGGTTATATTGAAACGGTATAGATTGGATGGTGAAGCGATTAAGGAATAAAGAGATTTCAATAGTGAAGATGAAGTGAAGATATTGTAAAACTAAAGAAGTAGCTTGGAAAATAGAATAGTTAATGAAAAATAAAGAATCACATTTGTCTAGGAAGATGATGAGTAGTTAATTTCGAGGACAAAATTTTCTTAAAGGGGGGAGAAATGTAACACCCGCCCTTTTACATACGTATTTATGATGTATGTATGGTATATTATGTATAGTCGATAGTGGCCTCATTTAAGTTGGAGTATGTGCATGAGTGTAGAGAAATACTTAATTGAAAGGTAAGATTGGAGTTAACTGTAACAATAGGAAGTTATAGGGGTATTGTGCAATATGCCCATTTCATTAAGGGGCTAAATGGGTATTTTGATGATATTTTATTATATTATTAAGTATTATTATATTGGTTATTTATGTGATAAATATGGATTTAGTGGTGGGTTGGACAATTATTATAAGAAGACTTTAGGTGGCCAAATGGAGGGTTGTGATTGGTTGGAGTTTATTTGTGTATATTTAATTGGGAAGTGAAGAGTTGTGTAGAGATTTTAGGAAGAAAATGAGGAGTAAAGTTGGGTCTATTTTGTTAAAATAGAAGGTTGGAGATTTTTGGGTAATTATCCAAGTTTATTAAGGGGGAGAAGTAATTTTATCGGGATTTTGTGGTGATACTTATATATATATTATTTTATTAAGAAATATTTGTAACACCTGCCCTTTTATATATGAAATTGTGACGTGAGTATTTCCTTTTTATGCATAAGGGTTAGTAGATTTTATTAAGTTTAAGATTTGGTATAAGAGTAGAGAAGGATTAAATTGAAGGGAAAGTTTGGAGTGAATTGGCATATTAGGAAGTTTAGAGCTATTGTGTATTTACCAATATCATTAAGGAGCTAGGGAGTAATTGAGATAATATTTAGTTATACTTATCTTATTGTTATTATTATTATTATATTTGGTTGATAATTACTTAATAAGTAATTATGAAAGGAGACTTTGGGAAGATAAAGGGAGGAATTTGATTGGTGGAAGGAGTGTATGTATATTTATGTGTGTGTGGGTGTATGTGTGTATATTGTGTAGAGAAGAAAAAGAAGAAGAAGAAGAAGAAGAGTGATTTTCTAATTAGATTTAGAGTTTTGATCTTGCTTGAGCTAGCTTTTGGAAGGCATTAGGAAGTCTTTTATATATTGAGGCATCAATTGGTAAGTGTTATTTGAGTTTTTAATTGATTTCAATTGGGTTGTCATTTTGGGAAATTCGGGTGTGTGCTTCTCTATTTTTCAGTCCACTTATTTGTGCCATATCTTGAGTTTTACAAATCTGATTTGAACATGGTTTAATGATCTAGAAACCTCAGAGAGTCCTCTAGATTTCTTATGTTTTGAACTTGGCCGAATTTTGCTGTTAAACTTGTCATATTAGGCCGGACATTTCAGAGCTCATAGTGATGCTCTGTTTTATTCTGTTTTGGTCGGGTGGATTGTAAAATCCATAATTAATTTCACACATGTCCAAATTTAATGATTTCAATTGGAATTTGTTATAGACACATAATCCTAGCTTTGGTAACAATTTGGAGGTTTTAGGACTTGTGTGTGTGTTCCTAGGTTATATTAAACTTTTGTTCATATAATTTCAATTGGTGATTTTGGAATGAATTATAATGCTTGGTTGTGGAATTTGGAATATTGTGATGTGTAGGAGTAGGAAGTAAAAGAGGAAAAGACCCTACTCAA
This sequence comes from Macaranga tanarius, assembly GCA_949673435.1. NCBI lineage: Eukaryota > Viridiplantae > Streptophyta > Magnoliopsida > Malpighiales > Euphorbiaceae > Macaranga > Macaranga tanarius. Next base: position 12,443 of record CATIWO010060946.1, on the reverse strand, counting down.
TAAAGGAAAGCTTAGCTTTGTGAAGGAGTTGAAGCTTTAGGTAAGTAATTATTATTATAATGCTTACATATAATGATTCTCATATAACTAAAGTTACATGACTATGTTGGTTTATATATATATATGCTTTGATTGTGACTAGAATGATATTTATATATATACGTATAATTGTTTATAAGAATATGAATTGGTTAGTTTGGAATATGATATGATAAATGGTGAACATTGGCACATATGATGTGCAAGTCATTTGAGGTGGTAAGATATATATATATATATATATATATATATATATATATGTATATAATGTTTATGAGAATATTGAAATATTGATTAAGATTGAGTTTGTGGTGTAATGTGAATAAAACCACTGGATGTGGTATGGATTGACATATGTTGTTGTGAGAAAATGTGATATATATATATATATATATATATATATATATATATATATATATATATATATGGTACATAGTTGGTTTATTATTGGTATACTTTTAATTATAATTAGTTATGAATATGAAAGTATGTTGAAATGAATTGATATATGTTGCTTGTGAGAAAGGTGAATTATAATTCACCATGAAATATGAGAATGATGAAAATACATGCATATAGCATGATGTGAGAAATGTGAATGATTATGTGAGGAATGTGAATGATTGAAATGTGAGGAAAACATGTGTGTGTGGAGACTGACCTGGGTAGAGTGTCTACACAATCTGAGACTGAGCTGGGCAGAGAGTCTCAGATGTGGCCATTCATGTGATAATTATATATATGCGCATACATGTGAGATCTGAGATTGAAAGGGGTAGAGAATCTCAGGATTGAGATTGAAAGGGGTAGAGAATCTCAGGAATGGCCACAGATATATGAAAAAGAAAAGAAAGAAAAGAAAAGCAAAAATGAGCTTGTGAATAACGTGTGTGAACTTGTAAAAACAACTAACAAGCATAATCATGCATTATTGCTTTATATGTGCATATGTGTTGAATGTGGATGAATGTATTATTGTGGCTATGAGGCACTAACAATGTTGTTGAATGTATGGAAATCTTGTTGTGATGTTTTGGGATATTTGGTGTGGATTAGGGTGTTTAGAATGTAATTTTGTAACTTGAATTGAGTTACATTCATATGCTTTGACATTACTAGTTATGTCAAGGGCATTTTAGTTAATCCCTATAAATGAATTCAGCCCAGGTGTCTTTATAAAAGTTGTAGCTCTCTGAGTTAGCTTTCCATAACTTATTGAATCACTCAAATCCGAGTTTTGTAGAGGAAGTCAAAAGAGTGCGACATGGTCAGTCGCGTAGTGTCTCAGGCACGCCCATGCTCACGCCTATGCATGCCAGAGGTGAAAATCAAGCCTCAGGTATGGCCATGCGCACGGCCATATGTAGCTTAATGTAGAGTTATGGTATTTTGACCATAACTTGAGCTACAGACCTCCAAATGAGGCGTGGTTTGATACCACAAAAACTTTAAAGAGTTCTCTACACTTTCATGCTTGAGGTTGAGTAGAATCAATCTTTAAGATTCTCTAATTGAGCTTAAAATTTTAGTGCTCACTTAATCCTTTGTCATTTGGACTCCGTGCGCAGTCTAAATGTTAAATTCTTATAATTTGATGTGTTGAAATATTATGTATATATTTTTTTTAATTAGTTCTTGAGAATAACTATATGTATACTTATTTTAATAATTGCTTATTGAGTCGCAAGCTCATTCCTTTGCAAATTGTAATTTTCAGGTAATAGTTAGACTTGCTTAAGGTGCGAGTTGATGAAGCTTGAAGTGTACTCCTTTGTGAGTATAGGTGGATCAAAGGCAGGCTTGGTGTCAACATCTCCATCCTCATGAGCATCATCATTATAACATTCAAACATTTTATATTTGAACAATATATCTATTTTGATTTGAAACTATGTATGTACATAAAAGAATAATGTATATATTACAAGAGCTTGGTATAAATACATGTCTTTTGAGAAAATTTTTTATATGTCATGTGGTTAATGTAATGTATGGACACTTGTATGTAGTACTTAGAGGGTGCTACAATATGGGCGGAGGTTCGACTGTTTGCCATCAGAGAGGAGCATTTAGATGGTATATGTACGACCTTCTGCGTCTTCTACGCCACCTCCACGGATGTCCAGGTCACCCTCTCATGGGTGTGATGTAGTGATAAACATCTGCATCCTTTTTGGTTTTTTGCTAGAGGCCATGATATACACTTTGTGCTTTTATTGATATATACTTTTTGAGTCTAGAGGCTAGTGAGGTTGAGAGGGCATGGCCTAGGGAGGGAGCTATCGTGTTTTCATCACCACCATCTAGTCAGCTTAGGATTTGACTTTGAGAGAGAGATGCTATGGGCATAGATACCTATGTTTAGGTTATTCTTTTTATTAGCATCTAGCACTCTCACATTTGTATATATGTGTATATATTTTATCTTGCTCGGATGGTGATGTAGTACTGATATTATTATTATATCTATGAGTTGTTATTATTTTAAAAATATTTAGTGCCATCTGGTTATATTCAGACTATTTGATTATAGATGATGTATGACAGGGAATGTTAATACTGTAGTTGAGATTGATCCTAAGTAAGGATATGTTATTATATTAAATATCCACCAACATATATTTACTTTGCAGTTAAATTGTAGTGAATAGAAATTATATTATGGAATGAATAGATAGAGTTGGTAACAATTAATTACTGTTGTTGGTAATTAAGAGAATTTAAATTTTATTTGTTAAGAGATTTTTTCTGGTTTGAGAAGTAATATTCCTATTATTATTATTAATTCTTTAGTTAAGCATACTAACAGAATTGGTAGTAGTGGGGTGTTACAATGCATCTCCTTTTAACAATCTTAATTATTAAATACTAAATTATACAATACTTGTAGAATGATATTGAATAGAAATTATACATAATTGGTGTAAAAATACCAATCAGACTCAGCTCCTGATTGGTGCAATTAAGTTGTGTTTGCATCATTAGATGCTTATTCTCTAGCTTATTATAATCTTATTGGGATCAAAGATCCAATAATTATAAACTTATTAATTGATAATCTTAATGAGTTACGTGATCTCTTCTCTATTAGGCCATAGACCAAGTGATGTCCACAATGCCCAAGTCCTTGTCCAAACCCAAAGCTTCCCACACAGCATCCGATCCATCAACAGTATTATAATCACATGGAGGCAAGCCTGCATGCTCACTATCACATCCATGCATGGAGTCACATTCATCAACAACCTTAGCAGTGGTGCTCCTCCCATTACTTGCCCTAATCTTTATCATCTTCCCACACCTCGACCCTCCATTATACCACCCAGTTGAAAGCGCCACCACACGCTCCGACTTGTCGTGGTACTTCTCATCACATTCCGATGGAGCACCTCCATCACCACCTTCACTAAAATCATTCAATGTTAATTGAGCCCTTGTAGAGGATGTTACAGGAGGTGAACATGTATATGTTGGGTAAGATTTTCCTTTGCATTTTAAGGAGCCTGTGGGCTTGCAGTCGCCGCCGCCGCCGCCTCCGTCGCATGTATGGGTGCCTACATCTGGGTCATCGTTACATTTGCCATTGATGCAAATGAGTTGTCCCTCGCAATCATTTAGGGTTCGACACGGGCCGTTGCAGGAGGAGATGGCGTTTGAAGGTGAGGCGAAGAAGAAGACAGTGAAGAGAAGTGAAAGGAAAATGAGAAAAGCAGCAGTTTCCATATTAGGCAATGGCTTGTAAAAGTTTTGATATTGGTGAGGCGTGAGATGAGCAGAGCTTGATCGATAAGGGTCAGTATTTATAGAGTGCCAAATAGGGTATGGGCATAAATTTGAGATCAATCATATCTTATCAAATGATCCTTTTCATGCAATTTGATTTGAAACTTTTGATAGATACATTTGGTATTTAGTGAACTAAAACTGCATGTGACTTCAACACTTGTCTTGAATTAGGCTGGTCATGTTTTTCTCTTCTATGCTGACAATATGAAACTAACAAATTAGACTAATAAAAACGTTGAAACAAAAAGAAAAAAAATTAATAATTAATGTGTGAGTTTTCAATGGGATAATTTATGTTTAATATATTATTTAAACTGTCATGTGTCATGAAATAGTAGTCAAATGATAACTATTTTCTAAGAGTATTATAAGGTGCAGAATATGTCACATAACCTCTCAATTAATAAAAAAAATATTCTCTAAAATTAGCACATTTTATTAATGAAAAACTTTTATTTACATGAAATATGTTACATCCAATGATTGAATTTTTAAAATACATATCTCATTTTTATTAATTAAGCGTTAAACACTTAAATTTTATGTTATAAATATAAAGTGTGTTAGATATGATGTAGGCAAAAATCTCATTTTATTAATTTGTTCTCTCAAGTTACAAACTATTTAAATATCTTATCTTATTAAAAATAAAATTTATTAACACTTTTCATCACTATATATTTGGAGCATTTAAATAATATTTTTGTAAAAGTAAAAATGAAATTATTTAGACATCTAAATTAGTCTAAAAATATTTATAAACTATATTTTTAGCAAGTTAAAATATTAAAATAATCAATTTACAATTAAGTTAAAAAAATAAATGGAAAAAATATAACAAATTTAAGGATCACATACATATTAAATTTTATGAACACTAATATATATATAGTCTATTAAATTTTAATTAATTTAATATAATCCAATAAAATTATAATAGCAGACTTATAAAAAAGAAAAGACTATAAAAATAGTAAAAAAATTTCAACAACCACTTTAATTTAATTGTATATACAATGTACTTTAAATAAAAACAAACTTATATCAACTAATCACTAATATTTTAAATAAGAGTCAAAATGTTTTCTTTTAACCCGTATGAGCTGATCATCCACGGTGGTTGGTATGATCACTAATATTTTCTCAACTTTTAACGTTTCTTTTTTGTAGTATTTAAGTGTAAAAAAGCCCAATTAAGTTTAAACTAAGGCCATTCAGTGTTAGGCCTAGAAAATTTAAATTGACCATTTGATATATGATAAAGTTTGCTTTATAATTGGCATGACATGAAATTATGTTTGAAGAAGCAGAATATGTACAAGTTTGTTTTTTTCAAAGAATCAAACATGTAACAGCATGGGTCCAATGCTCCAATTATGGGTTGGCTGCAACGTACGCATGGCAAATTTATCTACATATACATTAATTGGCACTTACCTTAGCTATACAAACAACGGATCCTTGGTCACCTGGTCCAATATTGTGGCTACAAGTAGAACTCTATTGTTATATGTAAACACACATATTTATTTATTTATTTATGCTTTTTGACAAGTACATCTGGTAATTATTGGATGCAAGTTATTTTCTTCCAGTCACATATTTTTTCACAACTCCATTTGGCTTTACTTTTACTATATATTCTAGATCTCAGAATGACAGTTCTTTTTTTTTTTTTTTTTTTTTTTTAAATTACTCTTAAATAACTTATACAATAGCTTATTATATGTCTACACAATATACTATTTTTGTTGTATGTATATAATGTTAAAATTTTAATTTTTTAAAAAATAAAAACTAATTATTTTTTATGTTAAAGCTTTTTGAAATTTGTTTTATTTTCTATTTTTAAAATATTAAAATTCATAAAGTAATATTAACATTTTGATATATGTAAGGAAATTATCTAATATAGAAAATAAAATTAGTAAGTTGGAATATTTCTTCTCATTGTTTTTCAGTTCGTAATTTTATTTGAAAGTTATTTTTATAAATAAATAAATTATAATTTACTTATAATGAATGCTGTTTGAATTAAATTTGGTAAATATATTATTATCAATACTTTATATAGAGTTTTAATTTTCAAAAAATAAATTATCAAAGACTTTTTATGTTTGATAAAAATAAGTTATTAATTTTAGAAAATATTGTGGATATCTGATTAATATTTTTTTGGTGTAAATATATGCTTATAATTTAAAATTTTAATTTACAATAAATTTAAACTTAATATATATATATTAATTGTTAACTTTTTTATTATTTCTAATTTTTTAATTCATAAAATAAATATTATTTATTATAAATTTTTAATAAAAATTGTTTGCACAATGTATGAAATAAACTAGTTGCATAAATATGTAAATCAAACCTATTGAATAATAATAGCACTTCACGACTTAATCTGACATTAAAAAGAAAAAAATTATCTAAATTAATATTATTTTTTATATTAGAGGAATTATATAATTGTATGATATTTGTGTGTATTATGTAATTTTTTTTTTAAATTGTCTAATATGTAATCTTTACTATAAAATTCGAAGTGAATATTTTAAATTTTATTAAAATTTGATAAAATTTAAACTTCAAAATTTAGATATAGGTAATATTCTATTTAACAATTAAATACTGATTGTAAATATCAATTTAATGGTTGAAATTCCCTAATTAAGAAAAAAAAAAAAAATTCCCAATCATACATCTAAAGTTCAAATTTGAAAACTTATGACCAATTCATACAATGATTCCTCTAATTAGGAATGCAAAAGATAGCTAAACGAACCTATTAGGTTGCCATTTTATTCTTATTTTTCTTCTAATATATAATACATAGAAATGAAAAAGGAGAGTTAAAATGGTAGCTAACTTATCCATATGATATGCCCTCCTAACGTTTAAATATATATGATAATTTCAAGTACACAATACACACTCATACACATATATGATCATCTAAATATATATAGCTAGGCCATGGACCAAGTAACATCCACAACACCCAAATCTTGATTCAACCCTAGAGCTTCCCAAACCGCACTAGACCCATCAACAATATTATTCTTGCAAGGTGGCTGCCCTGCATGCTCATCATCGCACCCATTGCTTGAGTCGCACTCATCAACCACTTTAGCTAATACACTTCTTCCATTTCTTGCAGTAACCCTTACCATCTTCCCACACCTGCTCCCTCCAGCATACCAACCTGTAGACAGCGCCACCACAGGCTCCGAATTCGAATGGTACTTGTTGTCACACTCCGACGGGCCTCCACCGTCGCCGCCTTCGCTGAAGTCATTGAGTGTTAGAGTTGCGGGTGTTGAGGAAGTAATCGGTGGTGAACATGAGTACTTAGGGTATGATCTTCCGTTGCACCTAAGTGTTCCTGAGGGCTTGCAATCATCGTTTGAAGGGGGTGTGGGGCTGTTGCCTCCTCCACCTCCACCTCCTCCGGAGCAAATGTGGGTTCCAACTTCTGGGTCATCGTTGCACTTGCCGTTGATGCAAATTAGTTGGCCGGAACAGTCGCTTTCGGTTTCGCATGGACCGTTACAGGAAGAGACGGAATGTGAAAATGGTGGAAAGGAGATGATGGTGATGATTAGAGTGAATGTATAAAAAAAGGAAATAGAGAAAAAAACTGTGTTTGCCATGTGAGATTTTTAGCATATGTATATGGAAATGAGAAAAGGAGGTAGTGTGTTTTTATACTATAATTGCCAAGCCTTCAACAGCTGCATTAGTTTCCTAATGCTTTTTCTTGGAGAATAGAATATAAAATATATTGTTATTGTTAATGCAATTTGTGTATATATTCTTCTGGTCCTATCTGTCTAAACTTTTCTTGGCTTCCAAACAAAATTAGTTTCCTAATGCATCTCTCTGTCACCAACCCTACTTGTCTCTGCAAGGCCAATTTGATTATATAAATACAAATTCTTCACAACAAAGAAACAAATCAGTTATTTTTTTTTTTTATTAATAGAGAAGTTGGATTATATAAATGGAGAAATTTGCAATTTTTAAATCATACAAAAATTAATTAATTTTATAAAATAATAATGATAAATTTCAAACTTTATATCTTAAAATTCCATTAAAAAAACTAAAAAAACTATATGGCAAATAAGTTATATTCTAACTAATGTATGTTGGTACAAGCAGCGAATGAATTTTCTTAAATAGAGTTTTGAGTGCAAGTATTATCATATGAAAATATATATGATAGTAAGGTTGACCATTGGATACGGATAATATCAAAATATCAAATAAACCAAAAGATGTTATATTCTATCCTTACATGTATCATATTAAACTTAAGAAAAATGATGGGTGACGCGTAAAGAGACAGCTGCAGAGCTGTCATTTTATCCCGATCAATATCGGGGTAAAATTAATTTTTTTCCCTCCCCTAAAAATGTCGGGGGCAAAAAAATAATTTTGCCTCCAGTCGCGGAGAGCGTCCTAAACTTAATTCGCCCTGTGACTTGGTGTGGAGCTGCAGAAGTATGCTAACCTAACAAGTCCAAATATTAAATAGAAAAATCTGATCGGGTATTCCCAATATGTCTTATATACAGACTTGGGCATCCAATTTCAACATCATCTTACACGTTATCCATGGGATGAATATATATATTGGTTATTTTATTTTATGTTAATAAGTACACTTTGAATTGTTATGTCATGTACAAATTGCTTTTCCTCTATTTCTTTTTTTCTTTCACCCAATTATACTTGATTTAAATTAATAATCGCTCTCTTCTAGGAGTTAAAACTGACAAAAAAAATACTGCATAATTAAATTTTTTTTACTTTACTTTATAACAAATAATGTGATACTATAATTTATAAATATCATCGGAAAAACATTTTTATTTAATATTAATAGGGAGTATATTTTAAGTCTAGCAACAGCGAAGAAACATTATTTTCTGAGTATGCAGTGTTTATGTTTAGGTGTTTAGTTTGCCGGCTTTTAAGTTCTTCAAGTCTTTGACTTTTTCTTTTCTTCTTATTCTTCTCAAAAAACTCAAACATGAAGCCAGGCAGAAAAAGAAAATCAGAAAACTCCACGTAGCAAAGCCAAAGACTTTTTTGAGAAGAAGAAGAATAGAAGAAAAAGCCAAAGACTTGAAGAACTTAAAATCCGGTAAACTAAACACCTGAATATAAACATTGCATACTCAGAAAATAATGTTTCTTCGCCATTGAAAAGATAAACTTTTGATACAGTCAGCTGACCGTAAAAGATCAGTAGCTGTAATTGAGATCCCAAAATCTCTATATATATATATATATATATATATATATATATATATATATATTGAACAGCCCAAAAACTATATTTTCAAGCTTAATATAATCTGGATATGTGGAGATATCTCCACATATGGCCTGCAGATTTTATATATAGTGGCAGTCTTAAAAAAAATTAATTGCAAAGATGAAATGACTTAATTTTAATTTACATTAAAATGAATGTCACACATAGTATATGTCCAAATGTAAAAAGATAAAAATGTAACAATCTATCCACAAGAGTACGTATGCTATTTTCTAGGTTTGTAAACGAGTAGAACCGAGCTAAATTTGGGCTATTTTAGATTTAATTCATGAATTGAGTCAAATTTGTTAACACATGACAATTATTTTTTATGAATTGAGACAAATAAAGTAAAAAAAAGCTGTCACCTAACGATTTTTTTGTTGTAAAAATAGTTATACATTATTTTCTTGCCTCTGTTGCCTTTGCTTTTGGAAGTTTCCTCATTTTCCATCTAAAAGTCTACAATCTTGGGAAAATTCACACCTGCATGTGGACTTTATTATGTAGGTTGTAGAAATGCGATATTCGATAAAAAAAAAAAAAAATATTATGATAGTTAATTTATTATGTCTTTTCAGCCTCTTTTGCATAAAAATTAAAAAAAAAATGTGAAAGAAAATGAAGAAAAAAAAAAAGATAATATTTTAAAATAAAAATAGTAAAGAAAGGTATTTTAACATTATAGAAAATATAGATTTAAAATTGTAAAATTCATTTGAAAATTCTTAAATATTTTGAGAATTTAGTTTACTATTAACCAACTCAATGAAATAAAAAAAAATTAGAATTAAAACTAAACACATAATTTACAAATAAATTTTATAAAATTTTGTGAAATCCATCGAATAAAACACACTCTTAAAAAAAGTTAAATATATATGTGATTTAGATTTAAAAAAATTATTGCACTTCATTTAATTAGTAATAACCTAACAAAGCTAAGTGATCCTAGGCCTGAATTTGGATATGGGCCCATATAATTAGCCAGCCTTCTTTGGGAAAACCCAAACATCACCCGACCCGATCCACATTCAAAAACCAACGGAAATTTTAGGCGGGAATTTTAATTTACCAAAACAAAATTCGATTATTCGAATTCTTCTTCACCACACACTCTCTCTCTATATGTAAACAGAGCAAATGTCATAATCTTCGTCCAACCGGAGCTGTGGCCGGTAACATAAATAACCCCGCCTTTTCTTTTCCATCCGCCACCGCCACCGCCAACGCCAAATCGTCTCGTACATTTGGAAGGTCGTCATTATCCTCCTCGCTGCTGTCTTCAATCAAAAATATGATGATGAATTCGCCGGCTCCGTCGTCTGCTTGTTCTTCGTCGAACAGTGTGATTTATCGTACGCCGCCTGATTTTGTTCCTTTTGAATGTAGTAGAGTCTCTAGGTGTCCGACGTCAGATTCTGGTGGTGGTTCCTCGTTTAAAACAACTTCTTCATCTTCTTGTTCCTCGCCAAACATTGCCGTTATGGCTCCAAATAACAGGTATCTCTCTGTCCGATCAATTTTACTTACAACCGTTTGATTTTTGTTGTTCTTTTTTCTCTGATCAATTTGTGACTATTAAATTTTATTATTTTAGGGATGAAATCAGTTAATGATTGATTAATTAGGTTAGGTTTTGTAATTATTTCAATAAAAAGCATTACACCTTGAAAATTAGAATTGGCAGACTCGAATTTTGTATCTTATTCTAAATCACACGCTAATTTGATTTCTGCTACCTTAAATTAAACCCTAGTTTACGTTAAAATACTTTCCCTAAATTAATTTTATAGTAATTAAATTGGCGGCAATTAATCAAAATAAGAAATGAGAACCAGTTTGGATAAGATCTATATATATATAGTTATGAAAATTAGTTAATTCGTAGTTTAATTTCTGTAAATCCAAGCAACAAGGCCCACAGTAAGCACTAAGTAAATTAATTTTACTAAATTGATTTTTTAAGCGGTGAAAAATCAAAATGTGTATATATATTCGTTGTAGGATGCACTGTTTATTAGTGGGTACGGCTTAGTGAAAGAAATTGCTGAAATTTGGAGTGAGTAGCCTTGGAAAAGAATGGAGAGAAAGGAAAATGTATGCTTTCTTTTACGCTTTTCTTTTCTTGGTTGTTTCTGTGTATTAGTAATAATTTCCGGCCATTATTCCGCCGGAATTTCAAGAAACAGAGTCAGATAACAATGCTAATCTTGAGTTTGTGCAATGGTGATTGATGGAATTTGTGGTGTCTTTTGCAGTTTGCACATGGAAGAGGACGGGCTCGACCCAGTTCTTTCTCCATTGAGAACAGACCTGAAGTAATTTAATCAACTCTAAATCTTGATTTTTATTTTCAAGAAAAGAAAATCTTGATGCTAATCAAGATTTTAGATGAGCATTGTGATTAATTATCTGTTCTCTTTTTGTGTAGATGCATTCTTCTTCCGGGCCACCTTCAGCAAGATCATCCACACAAGCCCTCCCTCTACGTCCTTCTCCTCCTCCTCCTCCTCCACTGGACATGACAGGAGCAGCACATGGAAGAGAAGAGATTCGACCCACTTATTCCCACATGACGAATAGACTTGAAGTAATTTAATCAACTCTCAATCTTGAATTTTGTTTTAAAGAAAAGAAAACCTTGATGCTAATTATAATGGCAGAAATATTCAAGATTTTAGATGGGCATTGTGCTTAATTATCTGTTTCCTGTTTGTGTGTAGATGCATTCTTCTTCCAGGCTACCTTCAGCAATATCATCCGCACAAGCCCTCCCTCTACGTCCTCCTCCTCCACCGGACATGACAGGAGTAACAACCCAAATGGCCATTCCCGACCCCTTCAATGAAGAATTTCCTGAATTGGACAGAACTTCATTCTCATCCACTAGACGTGGGATACCCAGAACTCGCAACAACCCAGAACCCTCTTTCGCCAACCGAGAAGAACTTTCCCATAAATTCATAATTCCCCATCTCATTGATAAAGAACTCAAGAAGAAGGAAGAACTCAAAACGGATGAAGAACTCGAAAGAAAGGAAGAACTTGAAAAGAACGAAGAACTCAAAACGAATGAAGAACTTGAAAAGAACGAAGAACTCAAGAAGGAAGAACTCGAAATGAACGAAGAACTCAAGAAGGAAGAACTCGAAATGAACGAAGAACTCAAGAAGGAAGAACTCAAACAGAAGGAAGAACTTGAAAGGAACGAAGAACTCAAACAGAATGAAGAGCTCAAAAAGAACGAAGAACTCAAGAAGAAGGAAGAACTTAAAAAGAATGAAGA
>CATIWO010060927.1:0-11415 GCA_949673435.1 Macaranga tanarius | reverse complement strand
TATCTAGATCATAATGGTGCATATAGTCCTTTGACCTGAGGCATCACGGTCATCCACATTTAAGTGGTTAGAGTTTGTTACCGCTTACATACCTGTGCTAGCCACGTATGGGTATATGGCGTGTGGTGGCTTTAGTCGGTTGAATGTAGGGATGAGTGTTTGACCAAGATGGGATTCATTGCCTGGAGTGGACTGGGTTAAGATCCTACTCCTATCTAAGTTTATTCTTGATGATTGAGTTACCGGCCAGTACAAACATAACATGCTGAAAGAGTTTCAGTACTAGAAAGTGTTTCTAGTGTTTGTTATATTTTATCAAGAATGGAACTTGAGAAGAGGTAAAGTGATAAAGCTATTAGAGTTTGACTGTACCTTAACTCTAGGCTTTATCGAGATCTTCAATGAAGGGATTTTAGTGCACGGTAATTATGATCAGAGGGTTCATGAGAATCACAATATGCATTCATTTCTAATTGGGTAGCTGTGATATCCAATTCAAGGGGTCACTCACAACTTATGAGAACTAAATGTGTATCATTGGGATTTTCAGATTTGGACTTGAACGAGTTTCAAGTAATATCAAGAGTTGATATTATTTTCCCATTGCCAGTTAGACATGGACCTAGTAAGTCGCACCTATAAGGTTCCTACCTTGTCATCTATATCTTAATCTAATTGTTGATTAAAGAGTTTAATCAAGTAATTAAGATTAAGGGAATTGGATTTTTACGAAAACAGTGATCCTAGCATATCATGAAATTCGATTCCACCAAAGGGTTGAATTATTAATTTATACTTAATTAATATTGGATATTAATTAAAGTTTTGAATTAATAATTAATGTGTTGTTTATTAAAGGACTTGGATTAATAGCCCAAGTTGTATGGGCCTAGGCTTAAAAGAGTTTTGGGCCAAAGATTAATCCTAAGTGTTGAGAAAGTCCAACAACCTAATCTAGGTCCATTGATTTAATTGATTGGGTTTGGGATTAAGTATTGGCCCAATGGTAAGACCAAGTCCATTTAATTGATGTAGAGATTTGGTTGGTTATATTATACAAGTATAAAAGATGTATTATAGACTTATACATGGGATGTGTTGTCTACTTTATCTTTTGACACTTGTAGAGACACTTGTCAAGTGTATATGTGTACTAAGTGACAAGTGTCATGATGATGTCATGTGGTGGGACCTCATGATGTCATGGATGATGTCATCATTAAGTCATGGTGATGTCATGATGATGTCATAATGAGGTGGCAATCTCTACACTTATTTTTGTCTTTTAGTGTGGGTTGATATCAATCTTTTGGTGGCTATCTTTATCTATCCTTTAGGGCTCTAATGGAAGTTTTGTTCAAGTTTTGAGCAAAAGAAAAAGAGAAGTTTTTGTTAGACAAAAACGTGAGCCATCGTCAACCAAAAGAAACAACACACTAAATCCCTTTTGTTCTTGCTTGGAAGATTAATATAGAGCAAGTTCTTGTGAGGGTCATCATAATAGAGGACACTTGCTTCTACTTTGATCTAGGCTAGAAGGTGACTTGGTAGGAGCTTGGTATTTCAAGCTAGAGGTCACACACTTGGGTGACTAGGGCATGTGATTCAAGAGTTGAATCTTCTACACAAAGCTTGGAGAAACTATTGTGGTCTTCTTCAAACACTTGGAGTTTATGAGTTGTTCTTGAACTTGAACTTCAAAGTGGTTGTGTATACATGCGTATGTGTTTTCTTTAGCTATGTGTTAATTGCAAATTGGATCTTGTGGATTGGAATTCTTCATGTGATGAAGAGTTATACAATGAAATTTTTTAAATTTCACCCATGTTGGGCATGCGCTTCTGCTGCGGTTATGTTGCATAGCACGATTCCTTTCAACTATGAGTTCTAAGTGATGCCTTTTGGGCTCATTAATGCCTCAGCGATGTTTCAGGCCTTGATGAATGATATTTTTTCTCTTTACTTTTATAAATTTATATTAGTGTTTTTTTAATGATATTTTAGTTTACAGCCCTGATTAGAATGCTTATTTACAACACTTGCGACTTGTGTTTGATGTGGTAAGGTCCCATCAATTGTGTGCAAAGAGGTCCAAGTGTTTATTTATGCAAGATCAAATTAATTACCATGGTAATATCATTTTTAGACATGGTATAATGACAGATCTAATAAAGATTGAAGTTATGACATTTTGGCCCCAACCTACATCTCTTAATGGATTAAGAGGATTTTTAAGCTTAATTGCCTACTATAGAAAGTTCATTGCACATTATACGCTTATTGATAAGCCCCTTACTGAATTGTTTAAGAAAGATAATTTCAAGTAGAGTATAGAAGTTGACTTAGCTTTTAAGCAACTTAATGAGGCATTGACAACAACACCTATTTTGGCACTTCTTGATTATTTGACTAAGCTTTGTCCTAGATATTTATGCTTTGAATTATAGAATAGGAGTAGTTTTGATGCAAAATGCTGGACTTCTTGCTTATCTCAGTAAATCATTAAGCAAGAGGCATTATGGCTTGTCCATTTATGAGGAGTTATTGGCCATTATTACAACTATTACAAACTAGAGGCACTACTTAGAACACTCACATTTTACTATCAAAACTGATCATGATAGTATCAAACATCTGCTTTTACAAACTCTTCATACTTATATTCAACAAAAAAGTATTACAAAGCTTCTTGGTTTGAATTATTCGATCATGTATAAGAAAGGTGTTAATAATAAAGTTGCAGATGCATTGTTTCCATGGGATTATTATGAGGACCCAACTTCATATTTTATGCTTATTTTTGCCATTATTCCTTTTTGGATTTTGGAAGTGAAGATAGTTATGTTCAAGATGACAAAGCTCAGTCCTTGATTTCTACTTTAATAATTAATATGCAGGAACATTTTTCTTTCACTTTTGATAAAAGGCATTTTGCATCATAAAGGGAAGATCTATATAGGGTGCACTAGATCTTTAAAATGACAACTATTATTGGTTTGTCATTCTTTTTCTCTTGGCGGACATGCTAGAATTAAAAAGCTCTTATCAGTGAACCAAGAAACACTTCTATTGGTGTGTTCTTTAAAAAGATCTTATTGCTTTCATTTTAAGTTCTGATACTTGTCAATGATGTAAGCCTAAATTTATGGCTTATTCAGGCTTATTATAACCACTGCCTATTCCCTCTCAAGCTTGGGCTCACATCTCCATGGACTTTATTGAGCAACTTCCTAAATTTGAAAGTAAATACACTATTTTAGTGGTCATTGATAGATTCACTAAATTTGCTCATTTTATTATGTTGTCCCATCCATAAGAAGTAATGAAAGTGTCCAAAGCCTTTCTAAATCATGTCTTTAAGCTTCATAGTTTTTCTGCTGTCATTATTTCTAATAGAGATAAGATTTCACTAGCTTATTTTGGAAGGAATTATTAAACTATTTAGGTTTAGAGCTGCATTATAGCATTGCCTACCATCCCCAAACTGATAATTAAACGAAGAGACTAAACAAGTATTTAAAGAATTATCTTTACTGTATGACTTCTTAAAAACCTTACCAGTGGTTTCAATGGCTTCCATTGTCTAAGTGGTGGTACAATACTTCCTTCCATTCCAGCTTGTAAATGTCTTTATCTAAAGCTTTGTACATATATCAGGCCCTGCTTTTTCCTTACTTAACTCATATTCATATTAGTACTGCCTCGGTTAAGTAATTTTTACTTTAAAAGCAGCATATAAATCAATTATTGAAGGATCATTTGTCTATGGCTCAAAATAAAATGAAGCAAAATGCTGATAAAAATGAACTAATTGCTCTTTTGATGTTGATGATTGGGTATACTTAAAGTTACAACCATACACATAAGCTTCTTTAGCTTTGTGAAAGAATCTAAAACTCTCTATAAAGTATTATAGTCCTTTTCAAATTTTATCTAAGGTTGGTGGTATTTCCTATTGATTGGATTTGCTATCTTCTAGTGCCATTCACCCTATATTTCATGTTTCTTTACTTAAAAAGAAGGTCGGTTCTAATATTCCCATATGTCCCAATCTACTTATTACAGGACTTTATGACCTAGTCAAAGTTTAAGCAATGATTCTTGATTCTTGAGTTATTCTTCAAAAAAGGCAGCCTATTCAACAACTGTTAGTGTAGTGGCTTAATATGGCATTAACTAATAGTACTTGAGAGGATGTCACTATTCTCAAAGCTCAATTTCTTGATTTCGACCTTGAGGAAAAAGTCTCTTTGAAAGCAGGGGGTATTGTTACAATTAAAGCTGTAAATAATGAATGATGTGGTATAATAATTAGTTGATGATAATTATATAAGTTGTTAGCCTAAGTTTGTAACTACTTGCTAAGTTGGCAAGTATTGATTGTTTGTATTTAGTGAGTAGTTAACAACATAATTTGCTAACAAACTATTATAAAGTAGCTATAACATTGATGTTTATTTACGCAACCTACATCCTTTAATGCATTAAGAGGATTTTTAAGTTTAACTGCCCACTATAGAAAGTTCATTGCACATTATATGCTTATTAATAGGCCCTTTACTGAATTATTTAAGAAAGATAATTTTAAGTGGAGTATGGAAGCTGACTGAGCTTTTAAGCAACTTAATAAGGCATTAACAACAATACCTATTTTGGAACTTCCTGATTATTTGACTGAGCTTTGTCCTAGAAACTTATACTTTGAATTATATAATATGAGTTTTGATACAAAATGGCAGACTTCTTGCTTATCTCAGTAAATTATTAAGCAAGAGGCATTATGGCTTGTCCTTTTATAAGGAGTTATTGGCTATTATTACAATTATTACAAAGTGGAGGCACTACTTAGAACATTCACATTTCACTATCAAAACTGATCATGATAGTATCAAACATCTGCTTCTATAAACTCTCCATACCTATATTCAACAGAAAAGTATTACAAAGCTTCTTGGTTTGAATTATTCGATCATTTATAAGAAAGGTGTTGAAAATAAAGTTGCAGATGCATTATTTCTATGGGACTAATATAAGGACCCAACTTCATATTTTATGCTTATTTTTACTAATATTCCTTTTTGGATTTTGGAAGTGAAGATAGTTATGTTCAAGATGACAAAGCTCAGTCCTTGATTTCTACTTTATTAATTAATATGAAGGAACATTCTTCTTTCACTTTTGATAAATGGCATTTTATATCATAAAGGGAAGATCTATATAGGGTGCACTAGATCTTTAAAATGACAACTATTATTGGTTTGTCATTCTTCTTCTCCTGGCGGATATGCTAGAATTAAAAAGCTCTTATCAATGAGCCAAGCAACACTTTTATTGGCGTGTTCTTCAAAAAGATCTTATTAAATACTTGTCAACGATGTAAGCCTGAATTTATGGCTTATCCAGGCTTATTACAACCACTACTTATTCCTTCTCAAGCTTGGACTCACATCTCCATAAACTTTATTGAGCAGCTTCCCAATTTTGAAAGTAAAGACACTATTTTAGTGGTCATTGATAGATTCACTAAATTTGCTCATTTTATTATGTTGTCCCATCCGTAAGACACAATGAAAGTGGCTAAAGCCTTTCTAAATCATGTCTTTAAGCTTTATAGTTTGCATGTTGTCATTCTTTCTAATAGAGATAAGATTTCACTAGCCTATTTTGGAAGGAATTATTAAAATGTTTAGGGTTAGAGCTGCATTATAGCATTGCCTACCATCCCCAAACTGATGATTAGATGAAGAGACTAAATAAATGTTTAAAGAATTATCTTCACTGTATGACTTCTTAAAAACCTTACTAGTGGTTTCAATGGCTTCTATTGTCAGAGTGGTGGTATAATACTTCCTTCCATTCCAGCTTGCAAATGTCTTTATTTAAAGCTTTGTATAGATATCAGGCCCTACTTTTTCCTAACTTAACTCATATTTATATTGGTACTGCCTCGGTTAAGTAATTTTTACTCTAAAAGCAGTATATGAATTAATTATTGAATGAGCATTTGTCTATGGCTCAAAATAAAATGAAGCAAAATGCTGATAAAAATGAACTAATTGCTCTTTTGATGTTGATGATTGGGTATACTTAAAGTTACAACCATACATACAAGCTTCATTAACTTTGTGAAAGAATCTAAAACTCTCTATAAAGTATTATAGTCCTTTTCAAATTTTATCTAAGGTTAGTGTTGTTTCTTATCGATTGGATTTGCCATCTTCTAGTGCTATTCACCCTATGTTTCATGTTTCTTTGCTTAAAAAGAAGGTCGGTTCTCATATTCCCATATATGTTAATCTACTTATTACTGGACTTCATGACCACGTCAAAGTTCAAGCAATGATTCTTGATTCTTGAGTTATTCTTCGAAAAAGGCAGCCTATTCAACAAGTGTTAGTGTAGTGGCTTAATATGGCATCAACTAATAGTACTTGGGAGGATGTCACTGTTCTTAAAGCTTAATTTTCTATTTCAACCTTGAGGATAAGGTCTTTTTGAAAGCAGGGGGTATTTTTACAATTGAAGCTATAAATAATGAATGGTGTGCTATCAATAATTAGTTGATGATAATTATAGAAGTTTTTAGCCTAAGTTTGTAACTACTTGCTGAGTTGGCAGGTATTGATTGTTTGTAGGTAGTGAGTAGTTAACAATATAATTTGCTAATGAACTATTATAAAGGGAGCTTAAAGAAATACAGATTTCACTCTTTTTCTCGGGGTAAAATTGATTCTCTTCTTTATTTTATTTTCTTCCAAATAGCATTTCTTCTCTACTTCTTCCTTTCTTTTCTATTAATCTTAAACTGTCTTCTATAATTTCTTTCTCTTCATTTCTTTCTAGGTTATGTTTGGTGATTATCAAGCATAACATTTACCTTTGACATTAAGTATGATTAATGATTTGTTAAGCTATGCTTAGTGAGGTGAGAATCCATATGTTGTAGCTAATAATTGAGCTAATTAAACAATCTTATAATTGATTGAAAGAGAATTATAATGACATTGGTAGGTATGTATTATATGCACAGTTCAAGTTAGGTTAAGATGAGAATGTTAATGAGTTGATATATAAACTAAGTGAAAGGTAAAATTCTAGTACATACATTTCTATTGATTGTTTATTTGGGTTAATTGCTTTGGTTAATTTTCATTTAAGTCTTTAGTTTGAATTAGGGTTTAATTCGAATTTAAGGTTAATTTCAATTCCAAACTTTGATTGATTTATTTAGACAAATAATTAACTAAGTGAAATAGTATTCAACAACTAATCTATATGGGAACGATACTTGTATTTAATCACTATATTAGCTTAGCGATCCATATACTTATGATTACTAATTATCACTTACACAATTTAATCAAATTATTTCTTAATCCTAACTAGACTAATATTTATAATCATTATTAATTAATTTCTTCATACATTTTTATTTTTGTCTTACTCATTGAAGGGTCTAATAATATCTTTCTTATTATAATTTATGAAGGATAAATTCCTTTTTTATCACTCACACTCCTCACATAATTTATTTTATATCCAACAATAATCTATACCATCATTCGATTAAACATAATGTAAAATTATATCAAAATCTAAAAGTTGTCATGTAGGAAACAATGGTGACTTTAGGTTAGAGGACTATTATAATATTATTGTAATGAGAATTACTTATGACATTTATACATGCAGTATTCTCACAGTGGTCGATTCGGTACATATTTCTCAAATATGAGTATATAATTTGACTTAATATCTCATACATAATTAGTAAAATATAATCATCAATCAAACTATATACTAATCTTCATTTATTATTATTCTAATAATAATGACCGGCTAGGAATGATTTAGAATGGAAGTTTATTTTTATCTAAGAGTTTTACTATCAAGTCACATTTTTAATAATCTTAGATAGAATTAACTATTCTTAGAATTAAGTTTGAATAAAAAAGGATAATGAAAATTAAATGCCCCTTTTATTAATAAAATACTGATGTGACAACGCCAAAGTATAGCCATTATATAATAGGCCTAGGGCATGGTACTAATAATGTCCCACTTGCACTAGACCTTATTAAAATTGTATATAATAACTATTGACCTAGTATGACTCTCATGCTTTGGATGTGGAAGAGGCTTAGTAAGTGGATTAACAATATTGTTAATTGTGGTACTCTACATATTTTCACGTCTCCTCTCTCAATGATTTCTCGAATGAGATTGTAAGGTTTGAGTATGTGTTTGGATTGCTGATGTGATCTAGATACCTTAATCTGTGATATGGCCCCATTATTATTACAATACAAATCAAATGGATTTGAAATACTAAGAATAACACCCAATCTACTAATAAACTTCTTGTTCTAAACTACTTCCTTACCTGCTTCTGAGGTGGCTATATACTCAGATTCTATAGTATAATCAGCAATGATATCTTACTTTAAACTTTTTCAACTTACTGTACCTCCATTCAAATAGAACATGTAACCTAATTATGATAGAAAGTCATCCTTGTTAGACTGGAAGCTAGTATCTATATAACTATTTACAACTAGCTCATCTTGCTATCTTTCATACAATAAGAATGCATCATTAGTCCTTCTCAAATATTTAAAGATATTCTTAACTAATGTCCAATGACTTTCACCTGGGTTTGATAGTCTACTCATTATTCTTAGGGCATATGAGACATCAGGTCGAGTATACAACATTGCATACATTATAGATCTAACAGTAAAAATATATGGAACTTTACTTATATGGTCTCTCTCATCATGTGTCATAAGATACTGAGTCTTGCTAAGATTAATGTCATATGACATTAGTAAGAATCCTCTCTTAAAATCTTACATACTAAACCTATTCAGTGCCTTGTCGAATGTAAATATAGATTTCCTAAGAAGTTTATGTAACTACTTTTGTGTTGCACCTGGAAGTATGGTTAAAAAGACTATACACATGATAGTATAATTTACATTATAAAGCATTATCTGTCTAAAATATTGACATATGAGCTAGCAAATCTTATGATCCATCATATTGGTCAAGGTTTAAAAGTTTAAACATTGACGGAATCTAAGTTTATAAGATATTATCAGTAAAAGTAGCACTCCAGTCTAAGAAGCATTCTTCTTTTGGATTTGATCCTACTTTGACTTTGTGAATAACATCTCTGATGTATTTTCTAAGTTAATAAGCTTTATGTTATGAGAAGTTAGAAATTTTGAATTCCCTTTTCCTTTCAAGTTATTTTTTTTAGCCTCTTGGAGCTCTTAGACCTATTATCCTTCTGGATATGGACACTACAAGACTTTTATCATGTAGGATTATATTTTTCTGGCCCATTGAATCTTGATCACCTCCTCTATTTTCTTACCTTTGGGTGGTATGACAGTAAAAGCTGGTAGGGTTATTATTACTCCTCTAACCATCGCTCTCATTACTTTTATTACAGTATGTAACAGGTTCTATATGAGATGGTTTACTTATTTGATACAATGGATACACTTAACCCCTAAAATCATTTATCTGAGCTTTGCGATATATTGGAGGTAGATATATGGGATGTTCTTCCATATATTGTTTTCCTACTTTCAAATTTGTTGAATTTCCAAACAAAGGGATGAACGATATTACTAGTGTGGACCTATTCTAATGTAAAATAGGTGTGTAGGAAAATGGTAGAGATGGTAAGCAATGATTATAAAACTCATGCTTGGGTTTTAGGTCCTTAACAAATTTACAAGGGGAGTATGTGGAGCCATTTTCAATGGTGCATGTTCTTAGTTGTGAGTTATGTCCATAATTTGTTAAGTTGTATTAGCTACTTCAAGAGCTCCTTCGATATCGATGGTAATTTTAATAAAGGATGTAGGATTCCCTCAAAATATTCTTTCCATGGTGCTTGATTATCTTTCAAAAGTTGTAAGTTTATGTTGGTGAAAATTTGAAAAAAATTCTTCCCACAAACGACACCAATTGATGTTATGAATCTTCAAACAGGCATAGCCAAGGATCCCAAAACACTATATGAGAGCATATATAACACTTTTCATATGAGTTGTGGATCTCTAATCTATAGGGACTCTGACATTTAAGTTAGTATTTATATGAGATGGATCCTCAGGTCTTTGAGGTCCTCTATATACAATGGTAAAATATAGAGCCTCTTCCTTCGATTTTGACTCTTTATACTTAAATTGTTTTAGTCAAATTCTATATTTCAATCATTTTTAAATCTAGGGGTGAGCATCGGTCGGTTCAGTTTTTATGTTGGTGAAAATTTGAAAAAAATTCTTCCCACAAACGACACCAATTGATGTTATGAATCTTCAAACAGGTGTAGCTGAGGCTCCCAAAACACTATTTGATAAACCTATGAGCATATATAACACTTTTCATATGAGTTGTGGATCTCTAATCTATAGGGACTCTGACATTTAAGTTAGTATTTATATGAGATGGATCCTCAGGTTTTTGAGGTCCTCTATATACAATGGTAAAATATAGAGCCTCTTCCTTCGATTTTGACTCTTTATACTTAAATTGTTTTAGTCGAATTCTATATTTCAATCATTTTTAAATCTAGGAGTGAGCATCGGTCGGTTCAGTTTGGTTTAAAAATACCCAAAACTAAATTGAACCGAACCAAACCAAATTGGTTTTTTCGGTTTTGACTTTTTTCATTTTTTGTAATTTTAAACCCATTTCATTTATATAATTTTGCAATATTCTAATAAGATTTATAAGATCTATTAATGCTAATTTTTTATATTTTTTTTATGTATTATTTTTTAGAAAATCAAATGAACCGATTCTCTAAAATATATTTAAGAATTTTTTTGTTAGTGTTTTTTTGGTATTAAATAATTTCATTAAGAGTTTTATGTATTTAGAAACTAATATTATTAATAAAATTTAAAATATTATTACTAAACCAATCAAACCGAACTATAAATACATATAAAATTTTAAAATATACTATAAATTCTGTTCGATTCGGTTTAATAGATTTTTTTACTATAAAAATTGAACCGAACCGAATTCAGTTCGGTTCAATTTGGTTTAATTCGAATTAGTATATTTTATTATTGAAACCGAACCAAATCAGTTGGTTCGGTTCAATTTTTCGGTTTTCGGTTATTTTTGCTCACCCCTAGTTAAATCCTTTTCCTATTTTCACATTTATTATATAGGCTATCAAGTCCAATATTTACTGAGTGCCTTTATCATGGGCCTATAAGCCGATTGACAAAACAAGCTCTAGAGCCTGTTTTAATTGCTTAGTCATTATGTACTAAACTTGTTAGGGTAAATTTCTCCAATAGTTACTTAAGTTTTCCCTTCATTTCAAATTGATTCCTTAATTTTGATTTTTATCTTTTCAGTTATTTAACTTTTATTTTTGTTTCA
>CATIWO010060922.1:0-39598 GCA_949673435.1 Macaranga tanarius | reverse complement strand
TATTAATCCTACGACTATGAACTTTTATAGTACAAGTACTAAATAAGTTTGTCACTCATATTATCAACTCTTGACAATAAACTTATCTAACATTGTACTAAGGGTAAATATTCAAACAAACAAACACTTTGATGCAAATGAATATTTTATTGCCAGAGGGATAAATATACAATGTCTATATACATGAATGGCCATAGGGCACATCTACACTAACAGTTGGTACCCCTCATGATGGCTTCAATGGCCCTGGGATGTTCCAGATGAGGTATCTTCAGAGCTTCCATGTTGAATCTTGCCACATAATCTCTCAGGCTTTCTCCTTTATTCTGGATAATTATCTCCAGATAGGAGGTTTCCCTTTAGGCCAGAATACTGGAAATGAACCAGCTGGCAAAGTGTTTAGCAAAATCAGAGAAAGAGTGAATGGCATGAGGGGCCAAATTGTTGAACCAAGTTTGGGTAGCGCCCACAAAGGTAGTGGGGAACATCTTGCACAGGATGGCATCTGACCGAGTGTAAAACTCCACTATCGTCTTAAATTTTATAAC
The DNA here is from genome assembly GCA_949673435.1 of Macaranga tanarius. Classification (NCBI taxonomy): domain Eukaryota; kingdom Viridiplantae; phylum Streptophyta; class Magnoliopsida; order Malpighiales; family Euphorbiaceae; genus Macaranga; species Macaranga tanarius. The sequence continues at coordinate 39,050 of CATIWO010060922.1, read as the reverse complement.
ATGATCCTTGGGGCTCGTCGATCCATCGTACGTGGGCAACGTAGGCAATTTAAACTTGGTAGGAATGGGTTCCTTTTGAATCTCCTCTGAGAAAGGCGATTGAAGATCAATTATCTGGCTGGGTAATTTACCTTTATCTGGCCTCAGCTTCTTCCACTCAAGAAATTCTTCATAGTTTTTCTCCATCTGGCTAAAGTGGGGTATAGAAGGAGATATGTCCCTCCCTTTTCTACTCCGGCATCTGGCTAACCCCACATGAGATTCTGCAACGTGTCTCTCTTTGCGACCACCTGGATGTCTTTTTTCATGAGAGGAAGCTTGTCTTTTATTTCACCCTGGTGAAACTCGGATCTCGGCATTTTTCCTCCCTTTCAATCGATTCATCTTCGTAGGTATTCTGAGTTCATGGGCTGGACCACTCAATTCAGGTCGGTACCTGCCACTATCTTCTCGGGGTCTCGAGTGCAGTGACACCCTAGGGTCGGTCTCATTAGTCTCCTCGTCCTCTCGTATGAGTGGTCTTTTTCTTACCACATGCAGCGTATTCACGTGAGGTTCTCCCACTTTGGCCTTTCTTTTGTCTTGCCTCCTTTGTACATCTGCAATATAATCCACCTTATTCATCAAGTCTCGCAAAAACCCCGCATCTACTTCTACGGTACGAGGGGCTCTAGACCCTGAACCAGAAGTTCTTTGTACTCCCCTACTCTCCTGCATTTCTTCCCTCCTTCTGCTAGAAGTATGGGATCCGACCATGATTTCAAACCGAGCTAACAGAGCAAAGATTCACACTTTCACTACGGAGTCCACCCTTTCCAGTAAACTTCTCAGGATAACACAGTGCACACAATAATTTCCAAATCAAAACAACTTCATTTTCCCACAGACGGTACCATTCTGATGCGGGTGCCCCCTCATCTCAGCTCCAGCTTGGATGTGCTAGTCTGCAAGAGTCAGAAAAGAAGAACTAGAGGGCTTGGGGTATCCCAAGGCCCCTCCGACGCTCAAGTCAGAGAGTTTCCTGATAAGGAGTTTCATTAACTGAAGATGTAATGTGTGTGCTCACAGTAGAAAATGAAACTGTTTTCAGAGTTCGTGTTCTGAGAAAAATAATCCTCCCAGACCATAAGTGAGAAGAAGAAGAGGAGGAGGAAGAGTGTAGAAGAGAAAGAGTTACCTGTAGCACTATTATTTATCCCCTTTTATATGGTAGAGAGTGTACTTGAGAGAGAGAAGAGTCACATATTTCTGAAGTTACAGTACCATTACAGAGCACTTGAGTGTTTGTTAGCTGGCGGGTTGGTGAATGACGGCCGCATTTAATATGTTGTAGAGAGCAAGTAAGCTATAGTATTCCTAAGAGGAAGTTCTAAAGGGGAATTTTCCCTGCAGTCGAGCGTAATCGGTAGTCGGGCATACTCCTGAGTGGAGTAGTTGACCAGTCAAACTCTCATGAGAGGTCCCACTAGAAAAGTTTGAGGATCTTATTTTACACGTGGCAGCCGTTGATTGGTTAGGTAATTTTACGTATCATCACTCATTATTGGGACAAAGCTGAAAAATTTTATCCAGAGAGGTTTTTGCATAATACAGTTGACTATAAAGGGCATGATTTTGAGTTCATTCCTTTTGGTGCTTGAAGGAGAATGTGTCCTGGTGTGTCATTTGGTATGGCTGTTGTGGAGCTTACACTTGCAAATTTACTGTACAATTTTGATTGGAAACTCCCCAATGAAATGGAACTAAATGATTTAGATATGTCTGAATCTTTTGGTATCGTTACTAGGAGAAAAGATGAGCTCTACTTGATTCCCATTAGGTATCATCCTTAATGCGTCTATCAAAAGTGTGAAAATAGAACCCCTTAACACGTCTGTCAAATGTGTGAAATAAAAGCCACTAAGCTGTTCTTCCAAGGAAAGGAATTCATCTTCACTGGATCAGTAAATTCCAGTGAAAGCTGTCATAAGTTTTATTTATTTTTCTTTTACTGTTAAGTACAGCTTCTAAGTATATTTCATGCGTGGATGAAGCATAGATTAGTTTGTTTACGCAGAGAAATTTTGGACCTTTAATACCTGAAAATACCAAAAATTTAATTCTTAGCTGACTTAATCTTATGGATGATACTCACATTTGTGGTTTATTTTTCTCTTTTATTAACACTAATAACTAATAATTATATCCTCATGCAGGAAAACTAATAATTTATGTTAAAAAAATTGTACCGTGAAAGATAATGACTATAAAAAAACTAAACTATGCAATAAATGAATCAGAAAAGATAAATAACGTGCGACGTGACGGTGAATAGCACCATCGCGAACTTGTATTTTCCCCAAAATTCCCCCCATAAACAAACAGCCCCCTTGTAAAATGAGGGGCAACTAAAATATTTTTAAAAAAATTATCGTGTAACGCCGTACTGTAACGCGCGGCACTACACATATCATTACCCTACTCTAATTATCCTGTATTATCAAATGTATAAGCAAAATATTTAAGTTATATAGCAAGTTGTTTTTATATGGACATTGATATGCGTAGCGGTGCGCGACATCGCACACCGTTACGCGAAAAATTAATTTTTTAAAAAATTTATAAAAGGCCCCCATTTTGTAGGGAGACCATAAAAATTTTAAGGGGTAAATATGATATTTATCGCGTAGCGCGACGGTTACAATGTTGTCGTACTACGCGACAAATATCATTTTCCTTATATATATATATATTGTACCTAAAAATGTAAAAGAAGGCAATAAGTCACCGTCACTTTAAACAGATATGCCAAATATTTAAAAGTGAAGCTTGGATTGTTAAAAGTCTTCCTAAAGTGATATTGTAACCATTATTTTTATTTACATAATATTAAATATCATTAAAGAAATTCTTAAAAGATCTATAGAATTGACACTAATAATATATAAAACATGATCAAATAGTTTTTTTTTTAAATAACAAATAAGAAAACTGAAAGAAAAAGAATAGAAATCACTAACCTTTTCTCCTGTAGCGGAATACGTAATAGATATGATGATCGAAGTCTCAACTACTAGAGCAAAGGCCGTTGTTTTCATGGTCTAAATACCACTGGAATTAAGAACGATAGGAGAAGAGCTTTCTGTATAGAAAATATATTTTTGTTGTGTATTACTGAGAGTTCTACATACAGAACATAAAACCCATACCCTATTAATAATAGGTAGAGGTAGAGTTTTATTTAGATTCTTTAATATCCACATTCAAAACTGAAAATAAATTATTATTTAGATAATATATCAAATTATCTAAATCTTTTTGAATTTGAAAGTGGATTAAGTCATGAGTGTCCATAATCCAACATCTTCTAGTCGCACATGACTGAACATATTCAGTCTTCATCCCATCCATACTGATAAATAGATTGTGCGGCCAATATATAACGAGAGCACTTATGCTATATACTTGTTAGAGATGTATAGCGTCTCGATAATAGATTCTATATCTTGATGTATGCCTTACCCCAGATTACTTCTTTACATTCATTGCTATCTTTTGATCTTTTAGCAATATTTTATGTCGACTATTATGTATGCACTACTTATGGTACTCATAATAGGCTAGCTAGTGAATAATAGAAATATTGAATATAGTCTATCAGTAATCTTCTCCTCATACATTATTCCTTTCATATGGTTTCACTCACTTATTCAGTTAATTCCTCTAGGCTGTATCTCTCATGACCTTTCAGAGATTTTTCTAAAACAGCCACATCAAACCATACTTTAGAAATATGCCTCATGTTTTAAGGGTAGATTTCCAAAAACTATAAATTTATAGAATGGGTCTCACACAAGAAAAGGTTGAGATCATTTAATTATTTTTATAACTTTCCATCCCCAGTCGGCTTTCATACACATGGTATAAATCATGCGTTATGGTATTCATTCTTTTCTTAAAAAGAGCGCATGTTTTAAAATGATCATTGTTAAGGCTCATATTATTTTCCTATATTATTATCATTAATTGTCCTGATTTAGTTCCTATTTAGTGCTCTTTTTGTAGCTCCTATTTATTATTCTTCCCGTAATTAGTGGGATTGTTGTATCAACTTATAATTATGATGTCTGTATAGATATTCCTCAATGTGATAGGAATTCAATATAGAGAGAAAATTATTTTTTCAAACTCTGAGTTTTGACATGGCATTAGAGCTTTTGCTCTAAACAATTTTTTTTTATGAAACCTTCCTCTTCACTCATGGCTAATCAACTTGTCCATGCTTCCACCACTTCTACACCTGCTCTCTCATCATCTTCTACCCATACCTTCTCTATCAAACTCAATGGCAAAAACTACCTAGCATGGCGGGCTTAATTTATCCTGCTCCTTCATTACCAGAATCTTTATGGCTTCATCGATGGTACCTCTACTTCTCCTTCAAAGACTATTGCCTCAACAATGACTCCAATTACTCAAATTCCAAATCTTGAATATAATCTTTGGTTCAAGAAAGTTCAACTTCTCTTATCTTGAATTTTTTCCTCCTTCACCGAAGATATTTTCTCCTCTATTATTAATCTTTCATCCTCCTTTGCTGTATGGGAAGCACTAGCTCGTGCTTTTAGATCAATTTTGCAAAATCATCAACTACAACTCAATATTAAATTACAGGAGTTTAAAAGGAATGATCTTTCTATTTCAATCTATTTGCAACATGCCAAGGCTTTGGCTGATGAACTAAGTACTGCTGGTCGTCCTCTTTCATCCACTAAATTTAATACGATTATTTATCGTAATATTGGAAGTGACTTTCATAGTATTATTACTGCATTGAATCTTTACCCCAATCCTATGCCCTTCTATGAACTACATGCATAACTCGTGGCTTATGAAATACTGCTCAAATCTATATAAGAACCACCTCTTGCTCATATTGCTATGCGTAATTTTACTGCTCCCTTACTGCCTACCCCGCAATGCCAACCAGCTGCTGCGTATTCCAATTTTGGTTTTCAACGTCACCCTCATGCACCTTGCCAAATTTACGGCTGGCGTAATTATACAGTCGATCGGTGTTGTCGGTGTTATTCCAGGCAGACCTCTTCACAGCCCTCCTTCGTACTGCAAGCCAACTACTCCTATGTTGGTCCTCGTCAGTCCGCACCTCATGGCCATGGTGGCCAGGTCTCATAACCTGTTTGAATACTCAATACTGGCGCTACCAACCATATCACTCATGATCTATCTACACTATAGATAAGCGATGCATATCGTGGTAATGACACTCTTCATATCAGTAATGGCCAAGGACTTTAAATTGCTAATACTGGTATGACTTCTATCTCTTCAGCAGTTGGTGAGCTTGCTTTAAACTCTGTTTTACATGTTCCTAAAATTGTTAAAAATTTATTATCTATTCAAAAGTTCACATCTGATAACAATTGCTTTTTTGAATTTCACCCCTCATTTTCTTGTGAAAGATCGCTATACCAGGAAGGTGCTCCTCTACAGTCTTAGTGACAATGGACTCTATCGTCTTCATCCTTCCATAAAGTTTGCCTACCTTACCACCACTCCAACTCTTCAACAGTGTCATGAACGCCTTGGACACCAGAATATGTGCACTATCTCTAATATTGTTAAATGTTTTAATTTACCTTGTTCCATTTTTATGTCTAAACTATGTTCTTCTTATTTCTTAGGAAAGATGTCTCGTTTACCTTTAGCTAGTGTCGAACATAAGAGTCATGCTCCTTTTAATATTATTTTCTCTGATGTTTGGGGCCCTGCTCTAGTAATTTCTAGTCTTGGACATCGTTATGTTATCTTATTCATTGATGATTTTACCCGTTTTACTTGGGTTTATTTTTTGAAAAATAAAAGTGATGTCTATTCCTATTTTCTTAATTTTCAATCTCTTGTTGATAGACAATTTAATGCAAAAATTAAAGCTTTCCATTATGACTAGGGTGGTGAATATTAAAAACTAAGTAAACTATTTCAATCTCTTGGCATTGTTCATAGAATTGTTTGCCCCTATACCCATGAACAAAATAAGACATCGGAACGAAAAATTAACCATTTAGTTGATATTAGTTTAACTTTGTTAGCTCATGGTCATGTTCCCCTAAAATATTGGAATTATGCTTTTACAATGAGCATTCAATCCATTAATTAAACATCAAGTCTGATTTTAAAACATAAGTCCCCATATCAAATTCTCTTTGGCAAAGATCCTAATTACCTAGACATGAAACCTTTTAGATATGCCATATTCCCTTTACTTTAACTCTATAGCCGCCATAAATTTGCTTTTCGATCTCTACCCTGTGTTTTTCTCAGTCAAAGTCTGACCCATAGTGCTTATTATTGTTTAGACTTAGACACAAGTTGAATATACTTAGCAAGACATGCTAAATTTAATGTCATAATTTTCCCATATCAATCTCGTCTCACACCCACATCCTCTTATTCGGATAATTCTTCTTGGTTACAGGTTACGAGTCATTCAACTCACTAGGACTTTGAGGCTCCTTCAGGTACGGTTCTTAATTCCAATTCAACTTCTTATTTCTTATCTCCTTCCCCACAACCTCATCCTTCCCCACGACCTCATCCTTCCTGATGTAGCGGAAGCCCTAATTAAAAGGATAGATTATTGAATCTTGTTGATTCAATATGAATGCCGAAAGACAACCTTCTAATTTTTATTGATTCTAAAGAATTTCGGAGAATTAGGCATCAAATTCGTCAATTCAAAGAATTTTGAAATTTGGAAAAATAAGAAATTATTTCATTCAACATCAAAAACTGCCCATGATAAAAAAACATCATAAATAAATAGTAATGACAAAACCCTAATGAGGAAAATAACAAAAAAGCCCACAAAAACTGAAAAATAAAAACAAAAAAGAAGTTAAAACTTTAAAGCCCAAAACGAAGGCCTAAATGATGGATTTTAAGCCTGAATTTGGGCCGATTACAAGTAAACCTTAAAATAAATGTAGATATCTGAGTCAACTTCAATTTGATATATTATGGCCTTTAGAAGTAACATTGCGTATCAAAATGCTCCAAAAATGCCAAAGCTTATTCATCCGCATCATTCTTCCCAAGGTAGAGAAAATTTATCCTCAAATTGCCAGCAACAACATCATTATCATCAGAATAATCACTCAAAAAAGGAATCAAGTGCTTTACATTAAACGCATCAGTTGTTCGTATATGGCTAAGCAACTTAAGGCGATAAGCATTCAGATTAATCTTTTCCACAATCTCAACAGGACCAATCTTTCTAGCAGAAAGTTTATTATACTCCCCAGTGAAAAAATGATCCTTTGTGAGGATTGCCCAAAAAAAGTCTCCCACAATAAATTCCAAATGTCGACGACATTAATCTGCAGCAAGCTTGTATTTTGCATTAGACTAAGACAGGTTATCATGTACTGCTTTGTGAACCTCTTGTAAACCTGTAACAAAATCTGTTACCTTCCCATGAACCTTAGTCTTGCTAGGCAATGCCATCAAATCCAAAGGACCCTTAGGCTAAACCGAATAAACCACCTGAAAGGGACTAAAACTAGTACTTCTGCTCACATTATGGTTATGAGCAAATAGAGCCTGACATAAACACTGATCCCAACTCTTGACATGATCCCCCACCAAACACTGTAATAAATTACTATGGGACCTATTTACAACCTCAGTCTATCCATCTGTTTGAGGATGGTAAGCACTACTAAAGTTCAATTGAGTGTTAACCATCTTCCACAGACTATGCCAAAAATGACTGAGGAAGCGAGTATCTCCATCTGAAATAATAGAAGTAGGCAAGCCATACAAATGATAGACATCACAAAAAAATAACTGTGCTACATTAATAGCATCTGTGGTTTTTTTGCAGGGTATGAAATGAACCATCTTGGAAAAATGACCAACCACAATGAAGATGGAATCATTACCTCGTTGTGTTCGTGGTAGCCCCAATACGAAATCCATACTAATATCAGACCAAGGTTGGGTTAGCACTGGTAACGAAAGATACAACCCTGCATTTATTACTATCCCCTTTGAAACCTGATAAACTCAGCATCGCTACATATACTTTTCTACCTCCTTATGCATTGTAGGCCAGAAGTACGATGGCTCAACCAAGTGCAAAGTTTTATCTCTGCCCATATGTCCCTCCCCATGTAGCTCTTGAATTATCTGCAAACAAAGACTGTAATTTACCCTTGAATAGATACCCCTCTTGCACCACAAAATCTGTTCTCTGCCCAGCCTAAACATCTTGCAGGACACTAGAAAAATAAGGGTCAGTAAATAACAGTTCATGTAAAGAGTCGAAACCAGGTACCTCAACTCTTATGGTGACCAATAAGCTACTCGGTTAGTTATCTGCTACTCGGTTAGTTATCCCTCCCTTATGCTTCACCATAAAAGTAAACCTCTCCAAGTAAGCAACCCACCTTGCATGCTTAGGAGACACCTTATCCTGACTGTGAAGATGTCTCAAGGAATTATGATCAGTGTACAAAATAAATTTCCTATAAAATAAATAATGTCTCCAATGTCTGACCGCCTGCACTACTATATAAAACTCCACATCATAGGTGCTATAGTTAAGTTTAGAACTGGACAGCTTCTTATTGAAGAATGCTATTGGTCTGCCACTCTGACTCAGCACCGCTCCAATTCCTACACGAGATGCATTAGTATGGAGCTCAAAAGGCTGTGAAAAATCCGGTAACACCAAAATCAGAGTTGTTGTAAGTCGATCCTTAATGGAATGAAAAGCTGACTCTACTTCATCAGTCCAAGAGAAACAGCTGCCCTTCATATAGTCTATGATATGAGCCATAATACTACTGAAGTATGGAATGAAATGCCTATAAAATGATGCCAGACCATGAAAACTTCGTACCTCAGTAAGGGTCTTAGGCCGTGGCCACTGCCTAATCGCTTCCACCTTAGCCTCATCAACCTGTAATCCGTTACCTGAAATAATATATCCCAAGAAAAGCACCTAACATGCTATAAACACATACTTCTTCACAGTAGCATAAAATTTTTCCTTACGCAGCACACTTAATACTTCTCTAACATACTGCATATGCTCTTCCTAATTAGCATTATATATCAGGATGTCATCAAAATAAAAAATAATAAATCTGCTAATGAATGGCCTTAACAACTGATTCATCACCCTCATGAAGGTACTAGGGGCGTTAGATAAACCAAAAGGCATAACAAGCCACTCATACAACCCCTCTCTAGTTTTAAAGGCTGTTTTCCATTCATCCCCAGGCCTAACACGAATCTGATAATACCCACTCTTTAAATCCTATTTTGTAAACACAGTTGAACCACTAATCTGGTCAAGCAAATCATCCAAATGAGGAATGGGAAACCTATACCTGTAGTGATCTTGTTGATGGCTTTGCTATCCACACACATACGCCAAGAACTATCTTTTTTGGTACCAGTAGAGCAGGTACTGTACAGGGACTTAAACTCTCCCGAATCTACCCCTTAACTAGTAATTCTTCAACCTGCCTGTGCAGCTCTTCATGTTCTTGGGGAAGAATTGTAGGTATCTGAGTTAGCTTTAATTTGATATATTATAGGCCCAGTGGTTCTATCTATATCGAAAGTTATGGCCTTTAGAAGCAACGTTGCATATCAAAACGCTCCAAAAATGCCAAAGCTTGTTCATCTGCATCATTCTTTTTAGGGTAGAGAAAATTTGTCCTTGAATTGCCAGCAGTAGAATCATCATCATCAGAATAATCACTCGAAAAAGGAATCAAGTGCTTCACATTAAACACATCAGCTGTTCGTATATGGCTAGGCAACTTAAGGCGATACGCATTCGGATTAATCTTTTCCACAATCTCAACAGGACCAATCTTTTTAGCAGAAAGTTTATTATACTCCTCAGTAAAAAAATGATCCTTTATAAGGATTGCCTAAACAAAGTCTCCCATATTAAATTCCAAATGGCGACGATGTTGATCTGCAGCAAGCTTGTATTCTGCATTGGACAGAGACAGGTTATCATGTACTGCTTTGTGAACCTCCTGCAAACCTGTAACAAAATCTACTGCCTTCCCATGAACCTTAGTCTTGCTAGGCAATGCCATCAAATCAAAAGGACCCTTAGGCTGAACTGAATAAACCACCTGAAAGGGACTAAAACCAGTACTTTTGCTTACAACATGGTTATGAGCAAACTCAGCCTGACACAAATGCTGATCCCAACTCTTGACATGATCCTCCACCAAACACCATAATAAATTACTAAGTGACCTATTTATAACCTCAGTCTGTCCATCTATTTGAGGATGGTAAGCACTACTGAAGTTCAATTGAGTGTTAACCATCTTCCACAGATTACGCCAAAAATGACTGAGGAAGCGAGTATCTCTGTCTAAAACAATAGAAGTAGGCAAGCCATGCAAACAATAGACATCACGAAAAAAAACTGTGCTACACTAACAGCATCTATGCTTATTTTGCAGGGTATGAAATGAACCATCTTGGAAAAATGATCAACCACAATAAAGATGGAATCATTACCTCATTGTGTTCGTGGCAGCCCTAACACGAAATCCATACTAATATCAGACCAAGGCTGGGTTGGCACCAGTAACGAAAGATATAGCCCTACATTTATTATTGTCCCCTTTGAAACCTGACAAACTCTACATAACTGTACATACTTTTCTACCTCCTTATGCATTATAGGCCAGAAGTACGATGACTGAACTAAGTGCAAAGTTCTGTCTCTACCCACATGTCCCTCCCCATGCAGCTCTTGAATTATCTGCAAATGAAGACCGTAATTTACCCTTAAATAGTTACCCCTCTTGCACCATAAAATCTATTCTCTGCCCAGCCTGAACATCTTGCAGGAGACTAGAAAAATAAGGGTCAGTAAACAGCAGTTCACATAAAGAGTCGAAACCAAGTACCTTAACTCTCATGGTGACCAATAAGCTGCTTCGCCTACTCAATGCATCTGCTACTCAGTTAGTTATCCCTTCCTTATGCTTCACCACAAAAGTAAACTGCTCCAAGTAAGCAACCCACCTTGTATGCTTAGGAGACACCTTATCCTGACTATGAAGATGTCTCAAGGAATCATGATCAGTGTACAAAATAAATTCCCTATGAAACAAATAATGTCTCCAATGTTTGACCGCCTAGACTACTGTATAAAACTCCACATCATAAGTGCTATAGTTAAGTTTTGAATCTGACAGATTCTCACTGAAGAATGCTACTGGTCTGCCACTCTGACTCAGCACCACTCCAATTCCCGCATGAGATGCATCAGTATGGAGCTCAAAAGGCTGTGAAAAATCAGGTAACACTAAAATCAGAGCTGTTGTAAGTCGATCCATAATGGAATGAAAAGCTGACTCTGCTTCATCAGTCCAAGAGAAATGACCGCCCTTCATACAGTCCATGATAGGAGCTATAATACTACTGAAGTGTGGAATGAAATGCCTATAAAATGATACCATACTATGAAAACTCTGCACCTCAGTAAGGGTCTTAGGCCGTGGCCACTGCCTAACTGCTTCCACCTTAGCCTTATCAACTTATAATCCCTTACCTGAAATAATATATCCTAATAAAAGCACCTGACAGGCCATAAACACACACTTCTTTATAGCGGCATAAAATTTTTTCTTACGCAGCACACTTAATACTTCTCTAACGTACTGCATATACTTTTCCTAATTATCATTATATATCAGGATGTCATCAAAATAAACAACAATGAATCTGCTAATGAATGGCCTTAACAACTGATTTATCACCCTCATGAAGGTACTAGGGGCGTTAGATAACCCAAAAGGCATCACAAGCCACTCATACAGCCCCTCTCTAGTCTTAAAGGCTATTTTCCATTCATCCACAAGCCTAACACGAATATGATAATACCCACTCTTAAAATCTAGCTTTGTAAACACAGTTGAACCACTAATCTGGTTAAGAAAATCATCCAAACGAGGAATGGGAAACCTGTACCTGACAGTGATCTTATTGATCGCTCTGCTGTCCTCATACATACACCAAGAACCATCTTTTTTGGTACCAGTAGAGCAGGTACTATATAGGGACTTAAACTCTCCCGAATCTGCCCCTTAACTAGCAACTCTTCAACCTGTCTACGCAGCTCTTCATGTTCTTGAGGACTCATTCTGCAATGTGGTTTATTTGGCAATACCGCTCCAGGTTCCAAGTCTCTGTGATGCTGAATATCACATAAGGGAGGCAACCCTTTAAAAAACTCATCAGGAAATACATCATTAAATTCTGCTACTAGTGGTGCCATCTTACTTAGAATAAATGTAGGTATCTGAGTCAGCTTCAATTTAATATATTATGGGCCCAATGGTTCCATATATATCAAAAACTATGGCCTTTAGAAGCAACGTTACATATCAAAACGCTCCAAAAACGCCAAAGCTTATTCATCCGCATCATTCTTCCCAAGGTAGAGAAAATTTGTCCTCGAATTGCCAGCAGCAGCATCATCATCATCAGAATAATCACCCGAAAAAGGAATTAAGTGCTTCACATTAAACATATCAGCTGTTCGTATATAGCTAAGCAATTTAAGGCGATAAGCATTTGGATTAATCTTTTCCACAATCTCAACAGGACCAATCTTTCTATCAGAAAGTTTATTATACTCCCTAGTAGAAAAATGATCCTTTATAAGGATTGCCCAAACAAAGTCTCCCACATCAAATTCCGAATGCCGACGATGTTGATATGCAGTAAGCTTGTATTTTACATTGGACCGAGACAGGTTATCATGCACTGCTTTGTGAACCTCTTGTAAACCTGTAACAAAATCTGCTACCTTCCCAAGAACTTTAGTCTTGCTAGGCAATGCCATCAAATCCAAATTACCCTTAGGCTGAACCGAATAAACCACTAGAAAGGGACTAAAACTAGTACTTCTGCTCACAGCATGGTTATGAGCAAACTCAACCTGACATAAATGCTGATCCCAACTCTTGACATGATCCCCCACCAAACACCGCAATAAATTACCAAGGGACCTATTTATAACCTCAGTCTGTCCATCTATTTGAGGATGTTAAGCACTACTGAAGTTCAATTGAGTGTTAACCATCTTCCACATACTACGCTAAAAATGACTGAGGAAGCGAGTATCTCTGTTAGAAATAATAGAAGTAGGCAAGCCATACAAATGATAGACATTACGAAAAAACAACTGTGCTACACTAACAGCATCTATGGTCTTTTTGCAGGGTATGAAATGAACCATCTTAGAAAAATAATCAACCACAATAAAGATGGAATCATTACCTCGTTGTGTTCGTGGCAGCCCCAACATAAAATCCACACTAATATCAGACCAAGGCTGGGTTAGCACCAGTAACGGAAGATACAGCCCTGCATTTATTGCTGTCCCCTTTAAAACCTGACAAACTTTGCATCGCTGCATATACTTTTCTACCTCCTTACGCATTGTAGGCCAGATGTACAATGACTGAACTAAGTGCAAAGTTCTGTCTCTGCCCACATATCCCTCCCTATGTAGCTCTTGATTTATCTACAAACGACGACTGTAATTTACCCTTAAATAGATACCCCTCTTGCACCACAAAATCTATTCTCTGCCCAGCCTGAACATCTTGCAGGACACTAGAAAAATAAGGGTCAGTAAACAACAGTTCACATTAAGAGTCGAAACCAGGTACCTCAACTCTCATGGTGATCAATAAGCTGCTTCGCCTACTCAATGCATCTGCTACTCGGTTAGTTATCCCTGCCTTATGCTTCACTATAAAAGTAAACCTCTCCAAGTATGCAACCCACCTTGCATACTTAGGAGACACCTTATCCTGATTGTGAAGATGTCTCAAGGAATCATGATCAATGTACAAAATAAATTCCCTATGAAATAAATAATGTCTGACCGCCTGCACTACTGCATAAAACTCTATATCATAAGTGCTATAGTTAAGTTTAAAATCTAATAGCTTCTCACTGAAGAATGCTACTATTCTGCCACTCTAACTCAGCACCGCTCCAATTCCTATACGAGATGCATCAGTATGGAGCTCAAAAGGTTATGAAAAATCAAGTAATACCAAAATTAGAGTTGTTGTAAGTCGATTCTTAATGGAATGAAAAGCTGACTCTGCTTCATCAGTATAAGAGAAATGGATGCCCTTCATACAGTCCGTGATAGGAGCCATAATACTACTGAAGTATGGAATGAAACGCCTATAAAATGATGCCAGACTATAAAAACTCCGTACCTCAGTAAGGGTCTTAGGCCGTGGCCACTACCTAACCACTTCCACCTTAGTCTCATCAACCTGCAATCCGTTACCTAAAATAATATATCCCAAAAAAAGCACCTGACAGGCTATAAACACACACTTCTTCATAGTGGTATAAAATTTTTCCTTACGCAGCACACTTAATACTTCTCTAACGTGCTGCATATGCTCTTCCTGATTAGCACTATGTATCAGGATGTCATCGAAATAAACAATAATGAATCCGCTAATGAATGGCCTTAACAACTGATTCATCACCCTCATGAAGGTACTAGGGGCATTAGATAACCCAAAAGGCATCACAAGCCACTCATATAGCCCCTCTCTAGTCTTAAAGGCTGTTTTCCATTCATCCTCAGGCCTAACACGAATCTGATAATACCCACTCTTCAAATCCAACTTTGTAAACATAGTTGAACCACTAATCTGGTCAAGCAAATCATCCAAACGAGGAAGGGAAACCTGTACCTTACAGTGATCTTGTTGATGGCTCTACTTTCCACACACATACGCCAAGAACCATCTTTTTTTGGTACCAGTAGAGCAGGTACTGCATAGGGACTTAAACTCTCCCGAATCTGCCCCTTAACTAGTAACTATTCAACCTGTCTGCATAACTCTTCATGTTCTCAGGGACTCATTCTGTAATGCAGTCTATTTGGCAATGCTGCTCCTAGTTCCAAGTCTATATGATGTTGAATATCACGTAAGGGAGGCA
Organism: Macaranga tanarius; assembly: GCA_949673435.1. Lineage (NCBI taxonomy): Eukaryota > Viridiplantae > Streptophyta > Magnoliopsida > Malpighiales > Euphorbiaceae > Macaranga > Macaranga tanarius. Next base: position 24,014 of record CATIWO010060922.1, on the reverse strand, counting down.
ACCCTTTAGAAAGCTCATCAGGAAACACATCACTAAATTCTGCCCCTAGTGGTGCCATCGTACTTAAAACAAATATAGGTATCTGAGTCAGCTTCAATTTGATATATTATGGGCCCAGTGGTTCCATCTATATCAAAAGTTATGGCCTTTAGAGGCAACGTTGCGTATCGAAATGCTCCAAAAACACCAAAGCTTGTTCATCCACATCACTTCCCCACAACCTCCTTCCCCACGACCTCATCCACCCATACCACCCTCATCCTTTACATCTCCTACCACTTCCACATCCCATCATAACTCTTCTATATCTCCTCAATCCTCATCTCCTACCATTCCAACCTCTCCTAATTTAAATTTAATTATTGACTTATCATCCTATACCAGTCAAATAACCTCCACGTCCACTTCTCCTACTTCTAAACCTACTCCAGATCCTCCAACCCCACCTATCTGAACCTACCCCATGAACCTTCGCCCAACTACACTCTACAAATGCCAAGCTCACCTCTCTACTCGAACAAGAACCCAATTTTTAACACAGGAACTGAACACTTACAATCAAGCAAAATGTATGCTGAATGGCGGAATGCCATGACCAAGGAAATTGATGCTCTTGTTTTTAATAACACTTGGACATTGGTACCTCATCCATCTCAAAAAAACATTGTTGGCAATAAATGGCTTTTTCGCATCAAGCGTAAGGTGCTCCTAAATCACAGGTGTTACAATTCTTCCCTCCTTATAAAAATTTTATCTTTGAAATTTAACTACTCACCATTTCCACTTCCCGAGAATAGATATGGGTACTTCTGTCTTATTCAATCCTTCACTTCCCAAGTTACTTCTTTTGGAGAATGGTAGCTCCATTTCACCTTCATTATAGGGATTTCTTTATTCCTTAACTTCTTCACTTTCTGGTCCAGAATTTCCACTAGTTCTTCAATATAAGTTAACGTCTCGGAAATTTCTATCTCTGGCTTATATACGATATGACTTGGATCGGATCTATATCTTCGTAGCATTGATACATGAAACACATTGTGAATCGATGACAAGTCCACTCGTAGTGCCAATCTATACGCGAATGGTCTGAATCTCTCTATAATCTCATAAGGTTTAATGTACCTCAGACTTCATTTCCCTTATTTTCTAAATCTTAAAACCCCTTTCCATGGCGACACCTTTAAAAAGACCTTCTCTCCTACTTGGTATTCCATTTCCCTTCAGTGTTGGTCTACGTAACTCTTTTGTCGATCTTGTGCTGCTTTGAGATTTTTCTTAACCACTTGAATTTTTTCAACCATTTCTTAAATCAATTCAGGACCTTCAAGTTGTCTTAGCCCTTCAACATCCTAACATACTGGATGTCAAAACTTTCTCCTATATAAGGCCTCATACGGAGCCATCTCGATGCTTGAGTGATAACCATTGTTGTATGCAAACTCGATCAATGGTAAATGATCATCTCAGTTTCCTTTAAACTCATATACACAAGCTCTCATCATGTCTTCTAGTGTATGAATTGTCCTCTCTGATTGCCCATCTATTTGTGGATGAAAGGCCGTACTGAAGTGCAATTTTGTTCCTAAAGCTTATTGCAAACTTCCCTAAAAATGCGAAGTGAATTTAGGATCCCTGTCAGACACAATGGATAATGGAACTCCGTAAAATTTCATAATCTCTAAAATATACAAAGAGGCTAGTTTATCCAAAGAGTCATTAATGTAAATTGGCAAGAAGGGAGCCAATTTAGTCAATTGGTCAACTATGACCCACACGGCATCGTGTTTCCTAAAAGTTCTAGGCAACCCTATAACAAAGTCCATTGTAATCTTCTCCCACTTCCATTTGGGAATCTTCAACGGTTGTAACTTTCCCGTAGGTGATTGATATTCAGCTTTGACTTGCTGATAAGTCAAATATCTTGCAACAAATTCCGCTACATCCTTCCTCATCGTTGGCCACCAATAGTAAGGCTTCAAGTTTTGGTACATCTTCATGCTACCCAGATGCATTGCATATGGAGCAGAATGAGCCTCATCTATAATTTGCTTTCTTAAGTCTCCAGTATCCGGTACACACATACGACCTTCCATCACTAACATACCATCCTCCGCAATTGTAAATTGAGCATTAGTTCCGACTTCAACTTTTTCTTTTATCTTCTTTAAATATGGGTCTTCCATTTGGACACTTTGAATTTGTTCTCTTAATGTTAAGCTAACTTGTAAAGTAGCACATAAGGTAGCAAGTAAATGATCTCTTTCAATATCCAATGTAGTGTTCATTGCCCATAAAGCTAATAGATTGTTCACCTCATAATCAATTATCCCAGTAGAGCATTCCACTATCTTTCGGCTTAAAGCATCCGCTACAACATTTGCTTTCCCCGGGTGGTATTCAATGGTACAATCATAATCTTTCAATAATTCTATCCATCTCCATTGCCTTAAGTTCAATTCCTTTTATGTAGGAATGTACTTCAAACTTTTATGGTCCGTAAAGATAGTAAATGTCTTCCCATAAAGATAATATCACCAAATCTTCAATGCATGTACAATTGCGGCCAATTCTAGATCATGTGTCAGGTAACTCATCTCGTGTGGTCTCAATTGTCTAGATGCATAGGTAATCACCCTTCCTGTTTGCATAAGTACATACCATAAACCTTGCCTTATAGCATCAGTATACACCACATAATCACCACTTCTGGTTGGTAAAGCAAGTACTGGAGTAGTGGTAAGGGAATTCTTCAATCTTTCAAAACTACGTTAACATTTCTTATTCTATTGAAAAGGCGTATTCTTCTTCAACAAAGAAGTCAAAGGTCTAGCAACTATGGAGAAGTCCTTCACAAATCTTCTATAATGCCCAGCTAATCCTAAGAAACTCTCGATTTTTGTCACATTCCTAGGCGGTTCCCACTCTTGAATTGTTTTAATCTTCGATGGATCGGGTTTTACTCCTTCTCTAGACACAATATGCCCAAGAAATGCAATTTCTTCCATCCAAAATTCACATTTACTAAAGTTAGCATACAACTTTTTCTCCTGCAAAACCTATAAAGCTACTCGAAAGTGCTTTTCGTGTTCTTCCCGACTAGATCAGTAAATCAGTATATCATCAATGAAGACGATAAAAAGCTGGTCTAGGTATGGCTAGAAAGTCTTATTTATTAATGCCATGAAGGCTGCTGGTGCATAGGTAAGTCCAAAAGGCATCCCAAGAAACTCATAGTGCCCATATCTTGTTCTAAAGGCGGTCTTTGGAATAGAAGAGTCCGCTACTCGTAGTTGCCAATAGTCGGATCTTAAATCAATCTTCAAAAACATAGAAGCATCCTTTAGTTGATCAAGCAAATCATCTATTTTGGGCAAAGGATACTTATTCTTCACTGTTACCCGGTTCAATTACCTATAATCAATGTATAATCTCATGCTCCCATCTTTCTTCTTCATAAATAGTACCTGTGCTCCCCATGGCAAAATGCTTGGCCTGACAAATCCTTTTTCTAATAGCTCCTCTAATTGCTTCTTTAATTCTTTCAACTCCAATGGCGCCATTCAATAGGGTGCAATTGAAATTGGAGTTGTTCCTGGTATGGTCTCTACTTCTCGATGTGGTGGCAGTCCCAGTAATTCATCTAAAAACACATCTGAGAATTCTTTAACAACGGCCATATCTATTACTCCCGGACTAACCTTTGACGTATCAACAATATTAGCCAAAAATGCTTCACACCCATCTCTAATCAGTTGGAAAGCCATGGTTGCTGAAATCAAACATGTAGGGATAATTTTCCTCTCTCCTAATAGCACTAGTTTTTCTTACCCCAAAATCTCAATAATCACTTCCTTGGTATAACAATTCACCAGCATATAATGCTTGGATAGCTAATTCATTTCCAGTATTACATCAAATTCTTCTAAATTTATTACTACCAAGTCAGCATATAAAGTCTTACCCTCTATTTTTATAGGACAAACTCTAACTACCATATTAACTATCACCGTACCCCCAGCAGGCATAGATATACACCTGTTATATCCTAATGCTTCAATGGTGCTATGACTCTTCAATGCAAACTCATAAGCTATAAAGGAGCATATAGAACCAGGATCTACTAAAACAAATGCTTCATGATCAAAGATCATAAATATACCGGTGACAATATTTGGTGCAGTTAGAGCTTCTTGTCTCGTGATGGCATACACCCTAACTTGACCTTGTGTTTGTCCAATTGATCCCGTTGGTGTAGAAGTACTAGCTTCATTCCCTCTTCCTCTTCCTCTTCCTCTTCCTCTACCAATCTGAAGAGTATTCTCACCTGCACTATTTTATCCTATCATCTGGGGTCCCTCAGCATTCTTTCTCGCGGGACAATCTCTGATGATATGTCCAGGTCGACTGCAATAATAGCACACAATCATTCTAGGTCCCCAACATTCTCCGGAATGGAATCTGCCACATTTATTGCATGTGGAGGCAGATACACTGCTCATTGATCTACCTCTTCCTCCATCTTTTCTATTAACAGGTGGTCTTTCATATCTCCTACCAGAAACACTCCCTATTGATTGGGTAGGTCGACTTAACCCTCGCCCTCAAAAACTACCTTGTTAAAACACAGAACCTCTATAAGATGATCCTCCCCCGATTCTAAATGAAGAGGATGCAGTAAACACATCGGTAGTCTTCTTCTTTTTAGCTTCCACAGCATTCCTTTTAAGAATAATTTCCTCTGCTCGGATTGCTGTCTCTAATAACTCTCTATACGTGGATGACTTCACCACTATCTTCTCTCGTATCTCCAAATTCAACCCTCTCTCAAACTTATTCCTTTTTAGCTCATCGGTGGCTACCTCTTCAAGTCCATATTTTGATAGCCTTATGAATTTAACTTCATAATCGGCCACTGATAAGTCCGCTTGCGTCAAGTTAAGGAACTCAAGCTTTTTCTTGTCTTTATACACAGCCGGTATATATTTATCTATGAATTCCTTCAAGAAATTTGCCCACGTCATCATCATCGGCACATCCCTACTGCCCGGCATTGTATCCCACTAATCCAAGGCATCTTATTCAAATAACGATGTCGCATAACTGACTCTCTTCTCAGGAGTACAATCAAATCGATTCAACACTCTTTCGGTACCCCTTAACCATTCTTCGGCTACAATTAGGTCAGTCGTTCCAATAAAAACCTTGGCACCTTACTTCCTAATCTTCTCAAAGTTTTCATCCAAGGTGCTCTCATTCAGTCTTTAAGCTATGTCCTTAATCGCTTGCACAAACTCTTGCATGAAGGGTGGCATAGGTGCTTGTGGAGGTGGTGGTTGTGAGTGGGCTTGTTCCCCTAGTTCATGCATGGATCTAACCTATGGACAGACTCGGATGACTCTTACAGACTGATCAGAGGTGCTTAGCATTCTTCCATCCTGAGATATACAACATATATCAACTATATGTTATCTCAAGCTTAAGCATGATATGATATGAATGCAATATATATTTCACATCCCGAGGGAATCTAATCCCTGCTCTGATACCACTAAATATGAGACCTGCAACACGTAGCCTCAAACCCATCATAACACGTGTTCTAATTAGAAAGAAAATAAAATTCTTTTAAGAACACAACTACATGCCATGCTCTTTTATACTCATCACATATTCCACATAAATATGCAATGAACAACAACATCAAATTCAAACACAAAATATGTACTTATACGAATATAGCTTAAAACTAATGGAGTATAAACTTTATGAACAATATATAAAAGCCAAGTTGAAAATTCATTTACAAACCATTAAATACTCTTTATTTATGAGTCTAGTTTCATTTGCAACTTCAATCACTCAATTTGAAAATGTAAAAAATTAGTTATGAGGTTTTGAACACTTAAAGGTCATGCATGGCAAATTGCCAATCAATGTGAGTAATAAATTGTTCGGCCATACTTGACCATTATAAAGGTGGATTTTGGCAATTATTAAAACATCAAAGTTATAAAAGACTTTTTAAAGTTTCGATTGGTCAAAATACGAAGACCTCAGTGCGTAGAAGGAAGGCTGACTCATGCCGAGTCGGTATGCCCCTGCCGAGTTAGCACGAGTTGGCACCTTCACTTCTAGGCACGACTTGGCAAGAGTCGTGCCAAGTCAGCACCGGCTCACAGAAACTTGACCCAACTCGACTTTACGGACCACGCTGCACTCTTTCGGCTATAACTCCCTCTACTGAACTCGGATTTGAGTAATTCAAAAAGCTACGGAAAGCTAACTCAAAGAGCTACAACTTTAATGAAGATACCTAGGCTGAATTCATTTATATGAATTGACCAAAATACCTTTAAAATAGGTTGTGATGTCAAAATACATGACTTAAACTCAAATCAAGCTATAACAACACACTCTAAACACACTAATCCACACCAAACATCTAAAACATCACAACAAGATATATATATATATATATACATTCAACCATATTTAAAATATATTAACAAGTGCTTTATAACGTCACTTTCAAATACACAGCTCATCTCAGATTAATACATCTTTCACCACTATTTATATAACACATATTCAATCTCTTTATAAACAACACTTGCTTACATACTTCATAACATAATCTTAACACAACACATGTACAACCTTTACATAATCAAATGTTCACCAATTCAACCAAAATGATATGCAAGGGTGTATGATGATGAAGATGGAGGATGGATTGCCAAAACACACCTCAAGCTCGCCAAGGTCCTTGCCACTCAAACCTCTATCCAAGCTCCTAACTTTAGCTAATTATTTCCTAAAAAATAGTTGCAAAGGGGGTGAGCTCGCGACTCAATAAGTAATTACTAATATAATAATATATATATCACTTCTCAAAAACTAATTAAGTGATATATATATATATATATAAAACAATTGCTTAATAACCAAGATTTCCATACATACCAAATATGTTCACAAGGTATACCAAAATTCACTTACCTTTCTAAACCATTCTTAGCACATATCAACATATACAAGTCATAACTATGTCAAAATATCAATCATGTAAAATAATAAGTGCTCAATATCCACAATTCACATACATACCAACATTAAATTCATAAGAAACATCTTCCAAATCTATACCCAACATATACCAAATATAGATATGCCAAATATATACTAAAAATATACCAAATATATATAAAAAGATATACAAGATTTAGCTTGCATTTAAAAGCATTCTTCACGTACATTAATTTACATATATCACAACTTTGTAGAATAAAAATCATGAAAGGTAACATTCACGCATTTTCACATGAAACCAAATTTCATTCATTCACAACACCACATAATTTGGTTTCCAGCTGGAACCACCTCATATGCACATTTCTCACAAGTGGTCACATAGTGAGACTATCTGCTCAGATTAGTCCCAGTTCTCACATTCTCACATATAAATCATTTAGCAGCTATACGCCCAGCTCAGCTTGCCCATCTCACATTTCATATTTTTCTCATGTGACCACCACTGGAACTATTTGCCCGGCTCAATTCTAGATTTCACAATCAGTGAAGGTTATCCACTCATCTCAGCCTCACTATCACATATATACTCACAATTTCTCATTCTCATCAACTAAGCCACATACACATTTTCAATTCATATTTCAATCACTTCTCAATCACATACACAATTCACATTTCAATATTCATACTTCACTTTCCACCATTTTTAATCAATTCACATAAATGTGCATAACTCACATTTCAACAAACAAGCATTTTCTCACATTATATTCCATCACTCCATTCAACACAATTCATCATTCTCAATAAATATATGTACATAATTTCATAGCAATACATTTTTCATATTCACTTCATATCATAATCAAGTCACAAATCATAAATTCTCACAATCCATATATTCAATTCACATCACATCACATCTCTTGATCAATTTATGCATAGCATCATATAATTACCAATTCATTTAAAGCAATATAATTCTCATATTCAATCGTAATTCAATATTTTCTCAATACATATATATATGTACTTCAAATCACAATACACAATTTGCCTCATTTATTCATAGCACAATAATTCTTATATTCAATAAATCTTCAATTCATCATATTATTCATATCTCATCACATATTCCAATCAATTCATTTATAGTAATATTATTCTCATATCTAAAGAATGAATATATATATTCATTATATTAGTAATCACTTACAACAACGCTTTAACTCCTTCAAAAGTAAAACTCTCATAGTGAGTAGTGTCTCTAACATCCTTATCAATGCCTACATACAATTCATACATTAATTCACATAGCCACATGACAACATGACATTTGCACTCCAATGCAACTAGGTACACTTCCAAGCTTAAGGTTCAATATTTCCAAATAATTCACACACATATTCAAAAATTATAAAAATATTACTAAAGCTAGATCTATAAGTCTACTTCAAATCTCAATTGGAATTACTTGATTTGGAGGTGTGTGGAATTAATTATGAATTGTTTAGTAAAACTGGGTAAAACAGAAAAACAGAATTGTTAGTATGAGCACAAAAATGTCAAGCTATACCAGTCACTCTTAATAGTAGAATCAGCTCTGCCTTAAAACACAAAAATTGTAGAGAACACTCTGAAGCTTCCAGAGCATTAAATCTTACATAAATCAGAGGTCTAAAACTCAAGATATGAAGAAAATAATGGGACTGATGCACATACAAAATAGAGTCCAAAATTCACATATCACAACCTAACATCAATCAACCAAAACAAAGGCAAGGATTACCAAAATGATGCTCAATCCACTTATAGATCTTCTATAGCTCTCTAAATTGAGTCTTAGATTAGTAGAGAAAAATATAAAAATCTACTAAAGCTAACCCCAAATTCCTCTTCTTCTTACTCTCTAACAAAAATCTCTATACTACTACTCACATATACACACACACACTCACAAATATAAGCCACCAATCACATACAACCACTTGCCCCCTCTTAGGTTCATTAATAAAAAGCTTTAATCATAACCAAGAATTAAATAATAAGGCTGAAGATAATTACCAACAATTATCTCCACCAAATCTCTACATCTCCCTAATAAAATATGATTATTACCAAATAATCCACAACTTCCAATTGTGACAAAATAACCCAAACTTATCTTATAATTAGATCCTCCTCTACCAACATACACATACTCACACTTAAAAATAAATTATAACTCTACCCCACATGTCATGAAAAATATGATGCATGAACAGTGTTCTCATTCACCTAGAGAAGCAATAGTGATGATAAAATGGAGTTAGCATTCACCTAGAGAAGCAACCTGGGAGGTAGAGGAGCAAATGAGGCAGAAATACCCATATCTTTTTCCGGAAAATGGTAAGTTGATAAATTTCGGGAACAAAATTTTTGTAAGGAGTGGAGAATTGTAACACCCATATTTTTGGATGCACTATGCATGCATTATGTATGCATGTCATATAGAGTCCAGTTGTGGTATACGTCTGAGTATGGGTATAGATATGTTGGTAGAGAGGGACTTAATTGCATAGATATTTGGGAGTGATTGTCACAATTGGGAAGTTATGGAGCATAGTGTAATATACTAATTTCATTAAGGGGCTTATATGTAAATATACGAATATTTGGTATTTTTATTCGTATTATTATATTAATTATTTTTATGATAAATTAGCCTTTATTATTATTGGTGTGGTAATGATTTAAGAATACTTTTGAAGACTATTTATTGGTTTTTAATTGGTTGATGTAAATAAGTGTATATTATATATTGTGTGTGTATGTATGTATGAGTGGTGTGTAGAGAATTAGAAGAAGAAGAAGAGTGGGTTTTTGTTTGAGTTAGAGAGTTTTAATTCATATTCTTAATGGATTTTGGCTAGCATTTGAGGTCCTATATCCATTGGAGCTTAATTGGTAAGCTTTAATTATATTTTTTATCATTTTGGTTGAGTTGTTGTGGTTGTCAAATTCGTGTTCTGCCTCCTCTGTTTTTAGTTTTTTTTGTTTGTACCATGTCTTGAGCTATACAACTCTGATTTAAGCAAAGTTAGACTCCCTGAAAACTTCAGAGAGTCCTTTACATTTTTCTATATTTTGGGCTTGATATGATTTTGTTGTTTTAAGGGGTCAATAGGTCCGGATATTTTTTTTCTCCTGTGAGTGCCCTGTTTTGGCCAGTTGGATTGTAAAATTCATAATTTATTCCACACATGTCCTAATTGAATAATTTCAATTGAAATTTTTTATTGACTCATAACCCTAGCTTTGGTAGCAATTTTAGGATTATTGGACTTGTGTGTGTGTGTTTAGGCATTGTTGAACTTTAAGCAATTTGTGCACTTTGGTGAGGTTAGGGTGGAATTCAATGTATGTTTGTTGAATTGGTATATAAAATTGTGTAGGTATTGACAAAGGAAAGGAAAGCACTCATCATTGAAGGAAAGACTCTTTTTGGAGTGGAAGTATTTTGAAGTAAGTACTATGAATACATGTTGTATACATATGCTCTTTTCTTGTGTGTATTACTTTGTACTCCTTTAATGGAATTGAATATATATATACGGATTGGTGAATATGATGTGGAATGAATTCCACCTTATTTTATATTGAAAATGTGATGAGCAAGTTGATACATGATGAAATATGTATGTGGTGTGGTGAACACCATATTGGTGTATATTGATAAGATTTGGATTTATGTGATAATACGTGATTATTATGTTATGAGGTTGTTATAATGCTTGTTATGATGCAATGGATGAATTTGATTATATTGTATGGATTGTGTGATATTTCACTTGAAGGTGAAATCTGTGAGGAAAGTGAGGATAATTGTGTGAGCTGAGCCAGGTGTATAGCTACCCAAGTGAGACTGAGCCAGGTGTATAGCTACCCAAGTTAGACTGAGTCAGGCAGATAGTCTCACTAATAGCCATTTATGTGATATTAATATAATGTGTATAATGGGCAAGCTGAGCCGAGCATATAGCTACCCAAGTGAGACTGAGCCTGGTGGATAGTCTTACTAATGGCCATTGATTGAAAATGAATTGTGAGAAATATAGCTATGAAGCTAATTGTAAGGTTATGTGTGAGGAATGTTTATCTAGATACTAACTCATGCATTGAACATACATTCCTTTAACATTTTGCTTATGAATGAGTTTGAGATGTGTAATGGAATGTTCGAATATAAATGATGGATGTGGATGCTCTTTAAGTATGAATGATTAATATTATATATTTTGGTGTAGATTAGTGTGTTTAGAATGTATTGCTGTGGCTTGAATTGAATTATATTCATGTGCTTTGACATCACTAGTCATTTCAAGGGTATTTTTGTCAATTTACATAAATGAATTAAGTTTAAGTATCTTCATAAAAGTTGTATCCCTCTAAAATATATTTCCATAGCCTCTTGAATCACTTGAATCTGAATTCTGTAGGGAGAGTTATAGTCAAAAGAGTGCAATATAGTCCGTAGGGTTAGGTCACTTCGCATCGATGCCGACTCGGCAAGAGGGTGCTGAGTCACGACATGTGAGTTTGGTGCCGAGTCGTGACGAGTCAGCCCTTCTTCAACATGCTTTTGTCTCATTGTTTAGCCATAACTTGAGCTATAGAGCTCTAAATGGAGCAAGATTTGATGCTAGAGAAACTCTAAAGAGTCATCTACAACTTTCATTTTTAAGTTGGAGTTGAATCTATCTTTAAGATTCTCTAATTGAGCTTGATATTTTAGTGCTCACTTACTCTCTTTTCATTTGGATTCCCGTGCGCACTCGATGTAGTGCCAACGGTACTGTACCTTCATGATTATTGTTATGTTGCTTTATATATATGATTATGTGCTTCTTTAAGGCATATACTTATATGTTGGTGTATGTGTACAACTGTATTCGTAGTTGCTTATTGAGTTGCAAGCTCACCCCTTTGCTGTTGGATATTTTCAGGACTTGATTAGACAAAAGGGCTTGAAGCTTACGTTTGAGTTTTTAGATGGGCTGAAGCATATTTTGGTGTAATCGACCTTTCTCCTGTATATCATTTTAGCATTATATAAATTGGATAGTTTTATATTGTATGTGTGTAATTAAAGACAAACATGTGTGCAATGCTTGACATGTATGTACATATAAATTATGAGTATTTATATAAGTATCTTTCATTCAAAATTTTTAGTATGTCTATTATGAGATGCTTGACTGTGCTACGTATGTTTGTTTATTTGTGCCATGTATTTGGATATGGTTTTGGGCATCACATATATGCTTTGGCAATACAAGATGAAAATCAGAGACTTATAGTTACAAATCGGGTACCCATAATAGAAGGAACAGCCTTTGCAGCTAGAAGCAATCAAAATGAACGTGATTCAAAACAATATGATCACTGCAAAAAACCTAGACACTTGAAAGAGGAATGCTTTGCACTTATTGGATACCCACCAAATTGGAAAGGGTGCTCAAGGCAAGGAGGCCAAGGGTATGGCAAAGGGAAAAATAGTGAAGGGGCTGATGGGAAGAGCAACTGAGGACCTGGTTCACAGAGACCATGGGAAAATATGGCCATTTCTTCTTTGATGCAAGACATGCAAAGTGACAAATAGCCACAGTAAGAAGAAACTTCGCCAATTGATGGTCTCACAGGGGAAGAGTATCACCATCTTCTCACAATGATTCATGGACACAAGCAAACAAAGGATGGTAATAATGATGTTTTAGCCAACTTTTCCGGTAAGTGAACTTCCTTGAATAGCTCATAGGTAATAGATAGTGGGGCTTTAGGATATATGGTTGATGATAAAAGCTTGTTAGCTTCTTTCCATGTCACTAAAAATCATAGCCCGATAAAGATTCCTAACGAAAATTTAATGACAGTAACACATGTTGGTAGTATACAGTTATCACCCGATTTTAAACTTGATAATATCTTGTATTTGCTAAACTTCACATGTAATCTTTTGTCAGTGGCCAAAATAACAAATAATCTCAATTGTTCAGTCACTTTTTTTCCTGACTATTGTATATTTCAAGACTTGAAATTGAGGCAGCAGATTGGAGTGGGTGAGCTTTGTGACGGGGTTTATCAAATGAAATTGCACAAGAAGGTTATTGCTTACCATGGAAAATTTAATCAGAAGGCAAAACTTTAGCATATGTGGATGGGTCATCCTTTTTATCAATGCTTGAAACTCATTCCTAAAATTTCTTTACCTTCATCTTTTGATTATATTTGTGATTCTTGTTATAGAGCTAAACAAACCAGATTACCTTTTTCTATTAGTGAAACTAAAAGCTCTAAGTGTTTTACATTAATACATATTGATATTTGGGGACTTTAGTCTCCTTCATCTTTAAGTGGTGCTCATTATTTTTTGATTATCGTTGATGATTTTTCCCGAGGAACATGGGTTTATTTGATGAAAAGTAAATTTGAAGCCTATAATTACCTTGTCATTTTTTGTAATATGATCAAAACGTAAATTCAATTCTAATGTGTAAGTTGTTAGGAGTGATAACGGTGCTGAATTTACTTCACACTAAATGAGAGAATTTTTTTATGTATATGGAATTTTCTAAAGCTCATGTGTAGGTACCCCCCAACAAAATGGAAGAGTAGAGCATAAACACAAACATGTCCTTGAAGTGGCAAGTGCTCTTCGATTCTAAGTTAATCTTCCTTTAAAATTTTGGGGAGAATGTGTCTTAACAGTAACTCATCTCATTAACATCACCTCTACTTCAAAAATTTTGGGTAAGAGTCCATATTAGGTCATGTTCAATAAATTTCCTTTCTATTCATATTTATGAGTCTTTGGTTCTTTATGTTATGCCCATCATAATGCTAAATCTAAAGACAAATTATAGTCACGGGCAATAAAATGCATTATTTTGGGATATCCCCATAATCAAAAGGGCTACAGGTATATGATCTTGAAAATTACAAGATTTTTACATCTCGTGATATTGTGTTTTACGAGCACGAATTTCCTTTTTTGACAGCTTCCCTTGATAACACTTCTAAACCTCTTGACAAGAGTGTATTTATGGATTTTGATTCTGATATCAATATCGCACCATCCACTATAAGATTATGTAATGACATCTCTGGTAACACTTACATATTTGAACCGGAGAATGATGATAATGACTCATCTCCTTCTCAAATTCAAGAATCTATAGAGCCTCATCAACCTTCCCACATTCGCCAAGTCTCTACGAAATTGTAAGGTTTTAATTATAATTTGCTGCCTTCATTAACCCCGACACAAGTTGCCACTCCAACTACCGATTCAGGTACTACTTATCCCCTTTCTTCACATCTTTCCTATACTTATTCTTCTCCATCTCACCAAGCTTTCTTAGCTACCATCACCACCATTGATGAGCCATACAGCTATGCTTAAGCTGTTAAGGATGTGCGTTGGTATGATGCAATGTAGAAAGAAATTATAATATTATAGAAAAATAAAACTTGGACTTTAGTAGAAATACCTCCTGAAAAGCATGCCATTAATTCAAAGTGGGTATATAAGGTTAAGTATTGCTCTGATGGCACTATAGAACGCTTTAAGGTGCGCCCAGTTGCCAAAGGATATACTCAAGTCGAAGATATGGATTTTCATGATACCTTTGCTCCCGTTGCCAAACTAACCACCGTTTGAAGTCTTCTTGCAGTGGCAGCCATTCGCAAATAGGAGGTCCATCAGGTTGATGTAAATAATGCCTTTCTTCATGGGATTTGCATGAAGAAATTTACATGCACATTCCTCAAAGTTTAGCCAAATCAGATGACACTCGAGTTTTTAGGCTTCATAAGTCATTATATGGCCTCAAGTAAGCCTCTAGCTAGTGGTTTTCCAAGTTTACAGAAGCCTTGTTAGCAGGTAGATTTTCATAATCGAAGGCAGATTACTCCTTGTTCACTCTTGTGCATGGTGATAAATTTACTACTTTGTTGGTTTATGTTGATAATGTGGTAATTGTCGGCAATGATATCTCTGAGATCACTCACTTTAAGAGTTATTTGAACAATCTTTTCCGCATCAAAGATTTAGGTCGCTTGAAATATTTTCTTGGCATCGAAGTTGCCCGTAATGCTGATGGTTTTATTCTCAGTCAAAAAAAGTACACCCTACACTTGTTACATGATATTGGAGTTCTTAGGTGCAAACCTAGTGACTCTCCTATGGAATAAAAATATGGATTATCTACTATTCATGGTCCTCTTTTAAGTGATCCAGCTCTCTATCACCGTCTTGTTGATCGCTTATTATATTTGACCATTACCCGCCTTCACATTTGCTATTTTGTCCAAATTCTTTCTTAATTTTTACATGAACCTCGACAACCACATCTTGATGCTACTATGTGGTTAGTTCGCTATCTCAAGAAATCACCAGGCTAAGGTACTTTTATCTCCTCACATAGTGACTTATCTCTCATTGCCTATGCTGATTTTGATTAGGCTGCTTGTCCAATAACTCGTCGCTCTACTTCTGGTTACATTACCTTCTTTGGTGCATCACTTATTTCTTGAAAGTCCAAGAAATAAGTTGTGATATCTCATTCCTCTGCTGAAGCGAAATATCATGCTATGGCAAATACTATGAGCGAATTACTTTAGCTTCATACTTTGTTGAAGGATCTTAGCATTTCTCTTCTTCAACCAATGGAACTCTTTTGTGACAATCAAGCAGCCATCCACGTAGCCTCTAATCCTATTTTCCATGAACGCACTAAACACATTGAAATTGACTGTCATTTTGTGCGGGATCAACTTCGTGATGGTTCTCTAGTTACACGTTATATTCCTTCAACTCAGCAACTTGGTGACATTTTCACTAAAGCCCCTGGTCGAGATCAGTTTCTTTTTTTATCGTGCAAGTTGGGCACTCATGATCTTTATGCTCCAACTTGAGGGGGAGTATTGGAGTTTCCTGTTATAAAAGTTAATGTTGAATATTGTACATTCCTCTTTTAGATGATTTGTTGTATAGGTTTACCATCTATAGTAGGTTTTCCATCTACAGCTCTCATTGTACATATATATATTGTGCTGAATCAATACAGAATTCATATTCTTGCAAACATAATCTTTTCTCATTTTCATTGCTGGTTGTAAATCAAACAGTTGTAATTGTGTTTTTGTGCAATAAAATCTAATTGAATTATCCAATTATATATATATATATATATAGCACTTAGATATTATCCCAAATTTCTCTTTCTTATTTTTTAATTAATTACCACTATAATTTATATAGTCTACATTTATATTTAGAGGAGAATTACAATATGAATTTTTTAAAAAAAAATTATTGGTATTCATAATCCATTAAATTTTAATTAATCCAATTTAGTTCAGACTGTATCACAAAATGACTAAATTTTTTTAAAACTAATTTAACGCAACAATATATATCACTGTTCAAATTCAAAACTTTGTTTAAACGAACTCTCCATCAATTGATTCTAATGATTTTGTTAGATAATATACACCCATGAATTAATCTGTTTAAGTTTTGAATTGGGAGTAAGAGACTCCTAATAGAAGTCTACCTTCTACTCATTTATTGAGTATGGGTTTTATATTTGATGTACGTAACATAACCTAAGACAAACAGAACATCCAGAAAAATTACTCTGTGTATTTTTTCCCTCTCTCTCTATACCAAAAATACTCTGTGTATGTTTCTCCCATTCTAGTTCATCCCAGTAATACTTAGATTGTGAAGACAATAGCCTTTGCTCTAGTAGTCAAGGCTTCGATCAATATATTTACTACGGTTTCCGCTGCAGGAGAAAAAGGTCAGTAATGTATATCGTTTTGTGATTTATTATTCCTCCCTCTTTTCCTTTCATTAGTATCAAAATATGTCTTCATGATTTAGTACCATTGACATGATATTGTTAAAAATTAAATTGAAAAACATGATTTTCATCCTTTGGTTAATACACTGCAGTTTATAGAAATCTGTATTTTTCTGTCCTGTAGTGCATAAACATGTTTTATTTTTTGATTTAATATGCAAATTTGATATCACTATTAAGGAAGGGGTATTTGTAAGTTTTGACCTTACCAATGAGACGAGGACACCCGAAAACCTCCCACCGAAAAAATTTCGGACGGCTGAAACCGCCGAGAAGGTAGCGCGTGGCTTGCACGCGCCACCATCAGCGAGTGGAGCAAAGGCTCCACTCATACGTCAACAGGACACGTGGCGCGAGCTGATTGAGTAGCTTGAGCCATGCGGTCCAATAGGCTTCTACCACATGGGCAGAGGCCGATGAATCACCATCACGTGGCAGATAACGTGTCTGCCACATCAGCCAATATGGCCAATCAGGGAGTGACACGCGTCTGCCAAGTGGCAGACATGTCATCAAGCATGTGACACCTGGCGATGATGTGGACGTCACGTCAGCACTTAGGACCATTAGTATATTGACACGTGGCGCAACATGGACCAATTATATTATGACACGTGGCATTAATAAATTAAAAAAAAAAAGAATTTTTTGCCCCACGAGTGATGCGCGTAAGTGATGCGTCTGGAGGCGCGTGACACTTTTGATCCCCATTTTTTCGGTATGCATATTTTTATTTTTCATATTTTTTGGTATAATTATTGTAAAAATTTAAGCATGCAGAAAATAATGTTCAATTTTACCTTGTTGTGAAAAATATTTAATAAGTTAAATATTGTCTAAAAATTATTTTCTGTCTTCAATAAAATAATCTGTGAAAATTGGAATTTTAAAAATGTATTTTTGGAATTTTATTTTATTTTTTTATGTCTCCATGCATAATGATATTAATTAAAAATAATTTTTTAATTATCTTTAGATTATTACTTTGTATGATAAACTAAAAATTTTTTCTGTATTGTGTATAGAATATGAGTCATTGTGCCAGTACCCGCAGTCATTAGGACTAAATCTCATTTGTGAAGGGTCCATCATCTTAAAATAACGATTCGTAAAATGAGGATGGAGACTATGATGTGTTATGATGATATTGACGTATTAATTGAATATATCGTGCGTGTCCATGAAAAGATGCAAAAGTGTATTTTGCGTGGCAGTTACTCTCGAGGCCATGACCTTGATGGTCTGATGTCTGATATGATAAAGACCTTTAATCGTAGGGATTATGGGCAGATTTTACATCAAATGTGGGTTAATGAGATTAATCACACCTATATGGATGATATAAGAGTATTCTTAAAGATCATATCAAGAAGAGGAGTGATGAGAATGGTTCTTCCTCCTAAAAGTATGGTTCTAAGAAGTGGATGAATTATGAAGTGTCTACAATACAAAGGGAAATCCTGTACTTTGTGCCTTATAGACTCAAGTATAGACTTTATACACCTCACTCCTTATTGGGCATTTATATACCAAATGCGACAGTTCCTTAAAATAGTTTTAGTAACTATTATTTTAGTGATATCATTTGATGTTTAGTACATCATTATTTGAGTTATGATTGTTGGATTTGAATGTTCATTTATGTTTTGGTTTCTTTTGCAATTTCTTAATAAATATTTGAGAGACATGTTATCAATAAATGTAATTTCTTATTTTGCTTATTTAATTGCATTTATATACAATATTTGAATGTGTTTATTTATTGCATCATGTGAAATTATTATGATAAGGACTAATTATATAATTATAAAACTTTAGAGTTAGAGAACTTAAAAGTTTGATCCAATAATCTTTACTACTATGCATGAACTTTTAACTCGTAATATCAAATATTAGAACTTAGATGGTAATTGGAAACTTAGTGACCTTTTCGATTCTAGGTCTAGTAGGAGATTTTATTGGTTAATATATTAGATGCATATTAGTTATGTGTATTGTCTATTCTCCTAACGAAGTGTAACCATTAATCATTGAAGATCACGAGGATCGACAATGACAACTGCCACCAAGTTCATTGTTGCTAAGCTTAACAAGGACCTCGAGTTGAATGAGGACAATTATGAGGTCTGGAGCATGAAAATTCAATATGTGCTTGAAGAACAAGAGGTTCTTGACATGCTCAACATTGTTATGACTGAGCCTGAGGATGGATCCACTATCCAGCATAAGCGGGATAGAGAGGCGTACCAAACATGGAAAAAGAAGAATTCTTCTTCTCGTATCATTCTGCTCAGCGCAATGGATGATGACATTGCTAAGCAATTCATAAGGCATGAGAATACAATGGAACTTTGGAATGCTTTGAGGGAGATGTTTGGAGGTGTGTCCTTGACTAAGCTCCGTTCATTGACCATTAAGTTCGACACCTACAAGAAACGTCCTAATCATAAAATTAAGAAACATCTAAGAGATATGTCCAATATGATCAGTGAGTTAAATGATGTCGGTCATATGTTGACTGAGGAGCAAAAAATTCAATCTGTCATCCGCTCTTTGCCTAACAGTTGGGAGCATATGAGGATGCACCTAACACACTCAAAGAACATAAGGAACTTTGAGGATGCTGCGCGACATTTGGAGTTAAAGGAAGATTGACTTGTGTCGGTCAAAATTAATGCACAAGTGCATTACGCCCAAGGAAGCTCTTCTACTAGAACAAGTTCTAAAAATAACAAGCGTAAGAATTAAGGCAAAGGGAAGGCTAAAGGGCCTAGAATGAAAAAGCAAGAACATAAGAAGAAAGCAAGGTCAAAGAATAAGAGAAAGACCAATGTTGCACGTATGAGGTGCTATAACTGTCAACAAAAGGGGCACTATATAAAAAATTACACTAAGCCTAAGAAGGTACACCCTATTTACTCATATATGTGTGAATCTTGTGTATTAAGTTCTCTATTCTTAACTGAATTTAATCCTTTATGCGTTGTTGATTCAGGAGCAACCGACTATGTGATGAAGGATCGTAGAATCTTCGTAGATTTTTGACGAGTACCTGACAGAGAGAGATGGATCTATGTGAAAAATAATACGAGGATTTCAGTTAAGGGAATAGACACATGTAAATTAGTTTTACGTGGTAGTCGAACCCTTCTCCTACATGATGTTCTTTATGCTATAAGTATTCGTAGGAATTTAATATCTATTCTTATATTATTGAAATTTGGTTTCAATTGGTACTTTTGTGATGACAATATACATTTGTGTTTGGATACAACATTTTATGGTTCTGGTTTTGTAATGGATGGTTTCATTGTTATGGATGTTGATTATGTCAATTTCAATAATAATGCTAGTTTTTCTTTAGTTACTTCTTCGCATGATTATGAAGTTGATGTGCATTTATGGCATGCTAGAATGAATCACATTGGCCAAAATCGAATGAGTCAATTAACAAAATAAGGACTCTTAGGCAATTTAGAAAAAGTCAAATTATCTACTTGTAAGCATTGCCTTAAAGGAAAACTAACTAGAAAACTATTTAGTAAAGCAACTAGAGCCGAATTTCCTTTACAATTAATTCATTCAGACATATGTGGTCCAACGAATGTGAAGGCTAGGCATGGGGCCTACTACTTTATCACTTTTATAGATGACTATTCTAGATATGGTCTCGTCTATTTGATATCCCACAAATCTGAAGCTTTGAGTTGCTTCAAGACTTTTATAAATATGGTGAAAAATTAATTAGACAGAAGGATTAAAGTCTTGAGAACCGACCGTGGTCATGAATATCTTTCTGAAGAATTCAAGACTTTATTTGATGAAAAAGAAATTGAGCATCAGTTATCTATTCTTAGAACTCCTCAACAGAATGGAGTTGCTGAAAGAAGAAATAGGACTCTTCTTGATATGGTCAGATCTATGATGGCACAATCAAATTTGCCAATTTCCTATTGGGGAGATGCATTATTTACTGCCACTTATGTTCTAAACTATGTTCCCTCTAAGTCTGTTACTACTACTCCATATGAGTTATAAACTGGTCAAAAACTCAACCTAAGCCATTTAAGACCTTAGGGTTGTGCTGCCTATATTCATAATAGCTCTAGTAAATATAAAAAATTGGGTCCAAGAGGTAAGAAGAGTATCTTTGTGAGATACCTTGAAGTGTCAAAAGGATATATTTTTATAGGTGAGCACGAAAATGGCACAGTGACAGAATTTAAATCACGAGATGTCGTATTCTTTAAGAATGAATATCCTAAGTTGGGCGATGTAGGTCAAGACTATACTCTCTATGAGACCTAAGAAATGGACACTTAAAGATCACTTCATTCGAGTAAGATAAATCTAGAGGAAGAAGATAATGGTCATTTACCTCCAGATGATCCGAATGTTCATGATCTTGAATTAAGTGGGAGTATAAAACTTGAACCAAGTAGGAGCATTTCGAATTATGATGAATATATGAGACATATTTATCAAGATTTTGAATTACAAAGATTACAAAGAAAGAGTGATATACCTAAAAGATATCGATCTAATGGTATGAGTCAAGCTCTTTTAGTTAACCTACAAGAAGATGATGAGCCAAAGAATATGTCTGAAGCTCTTTCATATCCAGCCAAAGGAGAATGGATTAAAGCAATGGAAGAAGAAATGGCATCCATGAGATCAAATCATGTTTGAAAATTGGTTAATCTACCAAAAGGATGCAAAGCAATTGGGAACAAGTGGGTTCTCAAGATCAAACGAAAGGTTGATGGAAGTATCGAAAGATACAAGGCTCGCCTAGTAGTAAAGGTATGAGGAGACTTTCTCTCATGTTGTGAGATTTACATCCATAAGGTTAATTCTGGCTATAGTAGCAAATTTAAACCTGGAGCTACATCAAATGGATGTAAAGACTGTTTTTCTCAATGGAGAATTGGATGAAGAAATCTATATGCAACAGCTAGTAGGTTTTGAATAAAAAGGCAGCAAATAAAAAGTTTGCAGATTGTTGAGATCAATCTATGGCCTTAAACAGTCTTCTAGATAGTGGTATGTTTGGTTTTATAATGCAGTTATTTCAAATAATTTTGTTATGATAGACGAAGATCACTGTATCTATTCTAAAAGCTCTGGAAGTAAATTTGTTATTATAACATTATATGTTGATGACATACTTATAACTAGAAATAATATCGAATACCTTAAGGACATCAAAAGTTGGTTGTCATCTAATTTTGAGATGAAAGATATGGGTGATGCAGTGTATATTCTTGGAGTTAAGATTTTAAGAGACCATTCGAGAAGGTTATTGTCTCTTTTTCAAGAGACATATATTAACAAAGTCCTTAAAAGGTTTAATATGTAAAGTTACAAATCCATAAGTAACCCTATAGCTAAGGAAGAAACTCTTAGTAAGAGAATGTGTCCCCAAACATAACAAGAGGTTGAACGTACGAAGAATGTTCCCTATGCAAGTGCCATTAGAAGTCTTATGTATACAATGTTGTGTACTAGACCTGATATTTGCTATGTTATTGGGATAGTAAGTAGATATCAGTCCAACCTAGGCGAAGCACATTGGAAGGCAGTTAAGAGGATTTTGAGATACTTGAAAGGTACTATGGACTACTCGTTGTATTATCAAGGAAAGGATCTGCAACTGAGAGGATATGCAGATGTTGATTGGGCTGGAGATGTAGATGAGAGGAAATCTACATCTGGTTTTATTTTCTTATTAGGCAATTATGCCATCTCCTGGAGTAGCAAGAAACAAACATGTGTTGACTTATCAATAATGGAAAGTGAATTCATTGCATTTTCAAGTACTGTCCAAGAGGGAGTATGGCTTAAAAGATTCCTAGATCATATTAAAGTAACCTCTTCTAAAGAACCTATGATAATCATGAGTGATAGTCAATCGTCAATAGTTTATACTAAGGATCCTAAGTTCCATAGTAAGACTAATTAAGCACATTGACATCAAGTATTATTATGTTAAAGACATGGTTGCACGAGGAGAGGTGAACTTAAAGTACATTTTTATACATGACATGATAGCAGATTCTTTGACAAAAGCTGTCACTAGAGATGTGTTTGAGAGGCACATTAAATGTTTTAGTTTGCGTAGATTTTAGATTGTACTTTGCTCATCATGTAATTTGAACATGATTTGTTATATATTTATTTTCAATAAATATATGAATGTTCATTTAGCAATACACAATGTGTTAGTATTAAATGTATGTGACATTTAAAGCATGTTGGACAAAGAAGTTGTAGCACCCTCCAGGTGTCACATACACGTGTCCAGAACTTAAAATTTAAAACGAATATGATAAAATATTTCACATTTAAATAGATCCTTTACATTATGTATATCAAAATATTATTTATACATAGTATTAAAATTTCAAAATTTACAATGCCAACACTTATGCTTTTTTAAAAACTACATGTCAAATATTGATATGCTCTGATGGATGGATGGTAACACTGTCGTCAAGCACACGGTTGTCCCACCTTAGCCCGTTTCACCCAAACTTCAAGCTTTAACAAAAACAAGCTTTAAACAAGCTAGCTACCACCTGAAAACCACAAATTGCAAAGGAATGAGCTTGCTACTCAAATAAGTAATTATTAAGCCAAGATCACCAATAGTTCTTCTCTAGAACTATAAAGAAACAGTCGAAAAAACACATCAGAATTTTCAACACGGCCGTGTATCCTACCCGTTTCCCCAATGACACAGTACACATATTTATACACGCCCATATATAATTAACTTTCTATCGAGACACGCCCGTGTATAAATACACGGCCACGGGACACGCCCATGTAAAGAGCAGCTGAAACACTTTACTACGCACATATGAACACAGCCGCGAGACACACCCGTGTATTCACCCGTGTTCGTATATACGGTCCGAGACACGCCCATGTCTAAGCCCGTGTTACTCATCTGTACACTATTTCTAGCATTTAATCAAACCAATTCAACCACTAATTTTTAACACCAACATCCTGAACAATACTTCTACATTAGCTAGCATATATGAAGAGGTTTATAACTCATAGATT
>CATIWO010060906.1:0-17645 GCA_949673435.1 Macaranga tanarius | reverse complement strand
GGATTGATAAAAACTTTGAGGTTTTGCTAAATCCCAAGGTTTGAAATACCAATTTTTTGGAAATAATTTTGAAACTGCCTTGGAGGGTTTTTGTTCACAAAATCCATCCTCCATGGTCAGAATGTTTTGAAAATTGGGTTTTTACAGCAACTGGATCCCACAGAGGGAGCCCAGTAGCCATCCTCAGAGATTGGATTCGGAAACTGGGTATGGGCTTTTGAATGGCCCACCCGACCTTGCGGTCAGCCTCCGTTTGTGTTTTATATTTTATTATTTTTAATTACTTAATTATCCCTTTAATTACATACAAATGGGTCTCAATCAATTTCTAAGTTTTAGTTTTAGCCCAAGTTATTAATTAATCTAATTTTCATGTAATTTGGGTCTGGTCCAAAAATACATTTATCCACACTATTCAACATAAATAAGCAAACAGATAATTAAAACAACATAATAAAAACACATGCAAAGAAAAAGGGAGGAGAAAAGAGTTATAATCCAGTTCATGAAAATAAATATAATAATCACTCCCACAAAAAAAACTAAAGCCCAAAATTAATTTTCGGATAACCCGTGGGCTATTTATTGTTTAGGCCTGCAACATAAATCATATATCAAAATTTTCCAAAGGATAATAAATAACCTACAAAAAAATATAACAAAATTAGTGCAAAATAAAAATAATCAATAATTAAATTCTAGCTAGATGCATATAAATTAATAAAAAATGAAATTAAATCTGAAATTAATTAAAATATTTTACAATATCAAATAACCTAATTTTATTAAATTAATTATATAACAAATAATTAATTTAATTCATATATTCCTAATTAATCTAATCACTATTAATTAATAATTAAATAAAAAACAGAAATAAATAAAAATATTACATGAAAAGTAAACAAACTAAAAAAATAAAAAAAACAACTAAAATAATAAATAAATCAAATAATTAAAAAGAAATCAGAATACCAAATAAGTTAAAAATAATAATAATAATAAAGACAAAAAAAAAAAACAAAATGAAAAGGGGATGGAAGCAGTGCTTCCATCAAAAACCAAATTTTCCAAGAATGGTATGCACTGTTGCCGTGTGTGTACGTGTGTGTATATATATATATAAATGAATTAAAAGTTAACGGCAACAAACACAAGATAAAAATAAATAAAAAATAAATAAATAAATTAAATTTTATTTTATAATTGAAACTAATAAAAACATGCAATTAACATAATTCAAACAATTAAATCTATCTAAAAATAATTCAAAAGATAATTGAAATCAATAAAACATGAGAATAAAAACATAAAAAAAAAAAAAAAAAAGGGAGAGATTAAAAATGTTATTGTAAAAGTAGTTGGCCTTCAAAAACTCCTTTGGGACTGCAATGATGAGCCCTACAGTGTAAGGCCAAGTCTTTCTCTTTGAATCTGTGTTCTTCTTTTTTTTTTTTTCTAATTTTTTGTCAGGAGATTTTTTCTCTGCGTCTTTTTTTTTTACGTGATTTTTTTTCCAGGATCCTCTGAGAATCCCCCCTCTCTTTACTATTTCTGTCTTTTTATAAAAATAGATATTGTCTCATCTATCAGTATTTCACTCTGATTCAACTCTCTTTAAATTATCCTTATCACCAATATTTATCACAAATTATCTATTAAATTAGGATTAGATTGAGATAGACTATGGGCTGGTCTTTCTTTAGAAAGGGTTGATCATTTAACCTTACACTGTTGGACCTATCTTATTGGGCTTTCACCATTAGGCTTCCTTTTTTGGGTTGAGCTAAACCATGTGTCAACAGTTTGCCCCCTACTTTTCAAAAATCAAAATGCAAGCAATGTAATGAGATTTATGGAAAAGCACACCACAAGCATTATAATGATTCATAAAAAGTGTAAATGCAAGTAACGAAAAAAGATTCCAATCATCAGTATGAAAAAAATTATGATTTTATTCCTTCAGTCTTGATGTTCAAAATCAAGAGGATTTAAATCAGAAAGGAAGTCTCGTGCCGTAAGCCTTGATATCAAAAATCAAGAGGTTAGAGACTGGCTGCTAGGATTTTCACCCGGTCATCCTCGGTGTTAACTAACCGAGAGGATATCCTAAATCATTTTCATCAACCGTCATCCTCGGGGTACAACCTGAGAGATTTAACTTTGTCACCGTCCAACCTTGGTGTATTTCTGGTCAATTGAGAATATCTAGGTTAATTTCCACACACGTGTTCCCCAGTGGAGTCACCACTGTAGGCGGCGGGGTTCAGCGCATGTCCAAATATTTGGCGACCACGGCACTGTGCGGGCTCAGGAGCCACTAGAAATACAACTTTTAGGCCTTGATAGGCTTAGGTTGGAGAATGGAGTCGCCACCTGGGTGAAATCCGGGAACACTTTTACAACAATTGAATCCCACGGAGGGAGCCCAGCAGCCGTTTTCAGAGATTGGGTCCGAAAACTGGGTATAGGCTTTTGAATGGCCCACCCAACCTTGCGATCGGCTTTCGTGTTTTGTGTCTTATTATTTTTAATAATTTAATTATCCCTTTATTTACATGCAAATGGTTGTTTTAATCCAAACAATTTCAAATTTTACAATTAAATTCAAGTTTGTTTATTAAATCCATTTTCATGCAATTTGGTCCTTGAATTATCACATCCATACATTCACATACATCATCACAATTCACAATAAACAACAAAAATAATAATCAAAACAACTAAAAATAAAAATACACAAAGAAATGAGGGAGGAGAAATGAATTACAACCTATCTCATGCAAATAAAATAAAATAAATAAATAAAACACAGTTTAATTGGATTAAAATCCAAAATTAAGTTTAGTAGCCTGTGGGCTATCTAATGTGTAGGTCTGCAACATAAATCATAAATTAAATTTTTCCAAAAAATATCATACAAAAATACAATAAGGTTTTTTACAAAATAAATAATCAATAACTAAATTCTAGTTAGATTGCATACTAATAAATTACAAAAAATAACATTAAACCTGAAATTAATTAAAATATTTTACAATGTCAAATAACCTAATTTTATTAAATTGACTAATAATTATATAATTAATTATATTCTTAATTAAATCTAATCATTATTAATTAATAATTCAATAAAAATAAAAAAATAAAAAAACTGCATACAAAATCAAAAATAAAAATCAATGATTAAATTAAATATAAAAAAATGAAAACAAGTGAAAATGCAACAAAATAAAAAAAAATAGAAAACAACTAAAAAAACAACTAAATAAAAAAAATTAAGAGCAATTGGGCAATAATGCATAAGCATGGCACTGTTGGCCAAAGCAAAAGGAAAAAAAAAAAAAAAGTAACCGGCAAAAGTGCATGCATGGCACTGTTGCCATTTCAAGAAAAAAAAGGTACATGTAGAAAGTTAAACCTTACACATAAAAAAAAAATTTTAAATTAAATTTTTGTTCATGATTGAAACTAATAAAAACATACAATTAATATAATTTAAACAACTAAATCTACCCAAAAAATAATTCAAAAGACAATTGAAATCAATAAAGTATGAGGATAAAACAAAAAATAAAAGAAAATGAGAGATTAAAAATGTTACTGTAAAAGTAGTTGGCTCTTAGAAGCTCCTTTGGCAGACTGCAATGATGAGTCCTACAGTGTAAGGTCAAGTCTTTCTCTTTGGATCTGCGTTTTTCTTTTTTGTTTTTTTCCTAATTCTTTGCCAGGAGATTTTTTCTCTCTGTCTTTTTTTTACGTCATTTTTTTTTTCTCCAGGACCCTCCCAGAATCCCCCCTCTCAACTATTTCTGGCTTTTTATAAAAATAAATATTCTCTCATCTATCAGTGTTTCACTCTGATTCAACTCCCTTTAAATTATCCTTATCACCAAAATTTTCATAAATTATCTATTAAATTAGGATTAGATTGAGATAGGCTATGGGCTGGGCTTTCTTTAGAAAGGGCTGGTCCTTTAACCTTCCACTGTTGGACCCATCTTCTTGAGCTTTCATCATTGAGCTTTCTTTTTTGGGGTTGAGCTAAACCATGTGTCCATAGTTTACCCCCCTGTTTTTTCAAAAATCAAAATGCAAGTAATGTAATGAGATTTATAGAAAAACACACCGTAAGCATTATAATGATTCATGAAAAAGCGTAAATGTAAGTAACGAAGAAAGATATATAAAAGAAGTTCTGATTTTGTTCCGTCAGTCTTGATATTCAAAATTAATAGGATTTTAATCAAAAAGACAGTCTTGTGCCGTCAGCCGTGATGTTCAAAATCAAGAGGTTAGAGACTTGCTGCTAGAATTTTCACCCGTCATCCTCGGTGTTAACTAATCGAGAGGACATCCCAAACCATTTTCGTCAACCATCATCCTCGGGGTACAACCTGAGAGGTTTAACTTTGTTGCCATCCATCCTTGGTGTCAAAAATCAAGAGGCTTCAATTTTGCCACCGTCCATCCTTGGTGTCAAAAACTAAGAGGCTTCGATTTGCGGTCGCCATCCAACCTTAGTATCGAAAATCAAGATTCTTCAATTTAAGGTCGTCGTCTAACCTTGGTGTCAAAAACCAAAAGGCTTTAATTTGGGGTCGCCATCCAACTTTGGTGTCAAAAACTAAGAGGCTTCGATTGTGCCGCCTTTCCAACCTTTGCATCAAAAACCAAGAGGCTTCGAGAAAAGGAAAATACCTTATCACCACCACCGATGTCAGGTAAAAACAAATAAAACAAGTGAGTTGAGCCATATAGCCACTTCAGGTGTTAGGTGAAAATAGATGAAAAAAGCGGTATAGCCACTTTGGGCGTCAGGCGAAAAATAAGTAAATTGAGTCGTATAACCACTTCAGACATCAGGCAGAAAATAAGTAAAACGAGCCATATAGCCACTTCGGGCGTTAGGCGAAATGTCATTTTTCAAAAAACTAAACTGATGCATGTATGATTGTAATTCTTAAAAACTTGTGAAAATAATTTTAACAAACACAACTTCATGTGATTCATGAGATTCAAAAATAAATTTTGCAAAACAAGTAACCAGTCAAACACCTCTTCCATTTGGAGCTTATCTTAGGAAATTGGTTTCCTTCTTCTATCATAGAATCTAAAATTACAAATTGAGTCTATCATAGACTGTCATTGAGACCAGAATTATTGAAAATAAAAACTGAGACCCTCTATGGTTAAACCGGGATGCAACTGATGCCTCTTGGCTTGATTGTGGTCTACGAGTGCTTGATTTTTACAAGAGTATCATGATTATGCTCAATGTGAAAGAGACACTCCATCTGCCCCCCAAGTAAGATTCTGCTACTCTTTAAGTCCACTTGATTATCCCCCCGGCTTGAAATTGTAACCATTTTTATTTTTATATTCCCTTTTTTGCCTAGGCCACTCTCTTTCTAAAAGTTTTCGAATTTAGTTGGGTCTTTTCATTTATTTTATTTTATTTTTTCTCTTTTGCCTAGTTTGCTCTCTTTCTAAGAGTTTTCGATCTAGCTGGGTGGTTGCAAAATCATATTGATGGTTAACTACTGACTGCTTGATATCCATGCTGCTGTAATGTGCTCGTTACTCACTGCTGACTTGATACTCATGTGACTGACTGTTTGATTTCTATGTTGCTACTTCCTGATGTTTGTGTCACCACTTTGGCTTCTGATCATATGAATTTACTACTGATTCACAAAAGTCCATGTCTGACACTTCATGTGCTAATATCACGTCAATCATACTCATTTTATATGATTACTCATTCGTTACAACTGTGCACACTACATTATGCTTGTTATTGACCAGCCTTTTGTAGGTTTTCTAGTCAATAATTTTTCAGCTCACAAGGATTTCAGAAGGTTGGTGAAGATGGGTATTAGAAGGGAATTTTGATTTTAGTGAATATGAGAAATTTCCAATAGCTACATAATGATCGACTTTTTCAAAGAAGGGTGGTATTTTAGCAGGGATTTTTCTTCTTTATTTTTTCTCCTTCCTCTTCTTTCTCTTTTCTTTTCTCCTTCTTTTATTTTCCTTTTTTTTTTCTTTTTTTTTTCTTTTCAATTTTTTTCATGTTTTTTTTGAAAAGGGTCAATACAAAGGAGAAGTGAAAGATTTGTGATGCCCAAAGAGAAATCGAAAGTCAACCTTGATATTTGGACATTTTTTATGTGATAGGATTTTCTTTTTTTTTTCTTCCAGTTTGTCTCTCTCTCATTCAAGCATAACATAAGGTGCACAATTATAACAAATTCATGAGCATGTAATTTGAGCAGTTTAACATTTATTAACACAAAAAATGAAACACAATTATTCACTATGTCCAGCTTTATGTCACCCTCAATTTGCATACCAAAGCAGTACAACTCCACAAAATTCCTAATGCCCATGTTCTTCAACTTATCAGTAATAGGTGGAATACAAGCTTCTGCAGCTATGAGCGGTTGATCTGATTCAGCAGGTTTATACTTCATCAGAGCCAACTTTCCTCTCCATCTAGTCAGAAAACTCGTGAAGGATTCATTAGGTTCCTGCTTTGTATTTAGCAATTCTTGGAGTGAGACCTCAAATTGAGAATTCAATCCATACTGCTTGATGAAAGTTGAGCAAAGTTTCTTCTAGCTCTGTTGAACATATGTATCCAGGGTGTAGTACCACTTAACAGCATCTCCAGTAAATGACATTGAAAGCTGCTTAATGATTTGTGCTTTGGTCAATCTAGTGGGCTTAATGAAAGTGATATACTGTCGGAGATGAATGTGAGGATCATCTATCATGTCGTACACCTTGATGTCTGGAAACTTGTATTTCGAGGTAGGGGTGTGCAAAAATAACCGAAAAACTGAACCGACTGAACCAGTCGGTTCGGTTCAATTTTCAAAAATAAAATATTAATTTGGTTTAAACCGAACTAAACCAAAATAAGTTTGGTTCGATTTTCAGAGTAAAAAATATAATAAATCGAACCGAATCGAATTCTTTGTATATTTAAAATTTTATATATATTTATGTGTCGGTTTGATTGGTTTAGTACTAATATTTTAAATTTTATTAATAATTTTAGTTTCTAAATATACAAAACTCTTAATAAAATTATTTACTACCAAAAAAAATCTAACAAAACGTATTTAAATATATTTTAGAGAATCGGTTCATTTGATTTTTTTTTTAAATTAATAAATATAATAAATATAAAAAATTAACATTAATATATTTTATAAATTTTATTAGAATATTGTAAAATTACATAAATAAAATAACTTTAAAAATAAAAAGTGAAAAGAAAATAAAAAAGAAAAAATAACTGAACCGAACCGAACCAAACCTTCGGTTCAATTCGGTTTTAGAAATTTTTTACACCGAACCGATATAGGTTCGGTTCAATTTGGTTTTAGGCATTTTTGAACTGAACCGAACTGACTTTTGCACTCCCCTATTTCGAGGGCAGTGGTTCATCTTCTTCCAGATCCAGGTCGGTGAAATCATAGTTGAACCCAAGCTTCTTCATTGCAGCTTGCAGTTGATCCATTTGCCTTTTCATATCTCCCATTCGATTTCAGCTAAATTTTCTGCTACTTTCTATTTTTCTTTGTGTGGTTCACCAACTATGGTTCTAGTTTTAGAGTCCTCCTCCATAGGCCTATTTCTAAACATCTCGGCAATCATCTCTGTGCATATTTGTCGCACCTCATCCCTGAATTCTTTCAAAATTTCTTACCTAAGGGATTCTAGATCAAAATTAGAGGGTCTTGACATTCTGTTCCCTATGATATAGTCTCAATTTACTAAGTGGATTCTTGATAATACCTGATCAAATCTCCCTTGACTTGCTTCCAAATAGAAGAGACTGTCGACTGTAAAAAGATGAATTTAAAAATAAAAATGACTGACATGTATGCATGAAATGTATATGATTTTTGTATTTTTATGCAAAGAGTTTAAAAAATAAATATACAAATAACAAACACACATAAGTCTCAATAATGAAGCCTTCCAACCTTATTCTTTCCATACACGTGTTCAAGGTAAGTCTCTTGCCCTAGGATTTTTAACTTAAAAATTGGTGTATTTTTAGTTTGAACAAGTTATATTTCTTTGGATCTGCGTTTTTTTTTTCTTTTTTCTGATTCTTTGCTAGGAGATTTTTTCTCTCTGCATCTTTTTTTTTACGTCATTTTTTTTCTCTAGGATCCTCCCAGAATCCCCCGTCTCTCAATTATTTTTGACTTTTTATAAAAATAGATATTCTCTTATCTATCAGTGTTTCACTCTAATTCAACTCCCTTTAAATTATCCTTATCAACAATATTTATCATAAATTATCTATTAAATTAGGATTCTGAACAATCAAAATGGGCTAAGGACATGGCTAAGATGAGATCTCAAATGCAACTCTTGATGAAAGATAAGGGGTTAGACGCTGTAATGGACTATGGTGACTTGGACATGGATGATGAAGATCCACTACCCTCAAAATACAGATTTCCAAACATTAAAAAATATGACAGGACAGACGATCCTCACTTTCACTTCCGACAGTATGTCACCTTCATGAAGCCCATCGAACTAACCAATACGCAAATCATTAAGCAGTTTCTGATGTCATTGACAGGAGCTGCTGTCAAGTGGTATTACACCTTGG
Source organism: Macaranga tanarius (assembly GCA_949673435.1). NCBI lineage: Eukaryota > Viridiplantae > Streptophyta > Magnoliopsida > Malpighiales > Euphorbiaceae > Macaranga > Macaranga tanarius. The sequence continues at coordinate 9,001 of CATIWO010060906.1, read as the reverse complement.
ATGCACATGTTCGACAGAGATGGAAGGAGCTTTGTTTAGCCTTTGTCAAGCAATATAGGCTGAATTCTTAGTTTGAAGTCTCCCTCAAAGAATTTCTAAATACAAAGCAGGAACCTAATGAATCCTTCACCGACTTCCTGACTAGATAGAGAGGAAAGTTGGCTTAAATGAAGCATAAACCTGCTGAATCAGATCAACTGCTCATAGCTGCAGAAGCCTACATTCCACCCATTGCCGATAAGTTGAAGAATATGGACATCAGAAACTTTGAGGAATTATACCACTTTGGTGTACAAATTGAGGGTGACATGAAGCGGGACATTCAAGAATGGTTATAGTTGTCTGTTATGGCTACAATAAATCATAATAATATTTACTGTAACTTTTCCATTTTTATATTAATAAATGTCAAATTGCTTGTTTTATATGATTACAAATTTTTTATGATTGTGCACCTTATGTTATGCTTGAATGAGAGAGAGACAAACTGAAAAAAAAAACCTTATTGAATAAAATGGCTAATTGTCAGGATCGACTTTTAATTTCTCTTTGGGAATCACAAACCTTAGCTTCTCCTCTGCATCAAATAAATTGACCCTTTCGAATAAAAGAAAAAAAGGAAAAATTGAAAAGAAAAGAAAAAAAAAACCATGAAGAAAGGAAAGAAACGAAAAAGAAAAGAAGGAAAGAAGAGAAAAAGAAGAGAAAAAGAAAAGAAGAGAAAGAAGAGGAAGGAGGAGAAATAAGGACGTAAAAAATCCTGAATGTCACCTATCTTTGAGAAAGTCGATCCCTGTGTAGCCATTGGAAATTTTTCATCTTCACATAAACTAACATAAAATTTCCTTTTAGCACCCACCTCTACCAACCTTTTGGAATCCTTGTAAGCTGAAAAATAGTTGATCAGAAAACCTACAAAAGGCGGGTCAATAACAACCATAATGTAATGTGCACAGCTGTAACGAATGAGTAATCATATAGAATGAGCATGATTGACGTGATATTAGCACACGAAGTATCGGATATGAAATTTTATAAATCAGCAGCCAAAGTGGTGACACAAACATCGGGAAGTCAGCAACACAGACATCAAACAGTCAGTCGCATGAGTATCAAGTCAATAGTAAGTAACAAGCACATCACAACAGCATGGATATCAGGCAGTCAAGCCGACCGATAATAGTTAATTATCAGCATAATTTTACAATCACCCAGTTAGATTGAAAACTCTTAGAAAGGGAGCGATCTAGGCAAAAAAGGGTAAAAATAAAGAAAAATAAAAAAATCCAACTAAGTTTGAAAACTTTAAAAAAGAGAGCGGCCTAGGCAAAAGAGGGAATATAAAAATAAAATTGGTTGTAATTTTAAGTTGGGGGGCAATCAAGTGGACTTTAAGTGTGGCAGAATCTTACCAGAGGGCAGCTGGAGTGTTTCTTTCATATCGAGCATAATCATAATAGACCGCAATCAAGCCAAGAGGTATTTATTATATCATCATCCCGGTCTAACCATGGAGGGTCTCAATTTTTATTTCCAATAATACTGGTCTTAATAGCAGTCTGTGATAGACTCAATTTGTAAATTTGGATTATATGATAGAATAGGAAACTAATTTTCCAAGATAAGCTCTAAATGGAAGAGGTGTTTGACTAGTCGCTTATTTTGCAAAACTTGCTTTTAAATCTCATGCATACATACATCGCATGAAGTTGTGTTTGTTAAAATTATTTTTACAAGTTTTTGAAAATCACAATCATACATGCATCAGTTTAGTTATTTGAAAAATGACATTTTGCCTGACACCCGAAGTGGTTATATGGCTCATTTTACTTGTTTTTGCCTGATGCCCAAAGTGACTATATGACTCATTTCATTTATTTTCACCTAACGTCCGAAGCGGTTGCTTAAGAAGAATCAACTAGTGGTATGGGATGATCGATGCCAGCAGGCTTTCGAGACTATCAAGAGATATTTAATAAAGCCACCTGTGTTGTAACCTCCGAGACCGAGAAAGCCGCTTATTTTATATTTAGCCATCGAGAAGGAAACTGTGGGGGCAATATTGGCACAAGAGGATGAGAATGGAGTGGAACATATGTATACTACTTGAGTAAGAAGTTTCTGCCTTATGAAGTCAATTACAACTTGGTAGAAAAGACATGTTTGTTAGTTGTGTGGGCGACTAAGAAACTTCGACACTACTTTGAATCATATAAGATTCAAGCGGTATCAAAGCATGATCCCCTAAAGTACCTCCAGTAAACTCTTTCTCTCACGGGAAAGTTGGCTCAGTGGTTAGTGCTGCTTATGGAGTTTGACATCGAGTATCTGTCCAGAAAAGTGATAAAGGGAAGGGCTATTGTAGACTTTTTGGTTCAGAATCCCATAGATGACAATCAGGAATGGAACTAGACTTTCCCGATGAGCATTTAAAAGCCATTAAGGTGCAAAGATGGCATATGTATTTTGACAGAGCAGTTAATAGTAATGGAGCAGGTGTGGGGGTAATCTTGATCACTCCCGAGGGTGAAATGATTCCTATGGCAAAAAGGTTGGAGTTTGACGTGACCAATAATCAAGCTGAGTACGAGGCATACGTATTCGGACTGGAAGCTTTACGAAATATAGGGGCAGAAGAGATCATAGTTTATGGGGACTCAATGTTACTGGTAAAATAGGTCTCTAAAGAGTGGGAAGTCAAAAAAGATAAATTGAGACTTTATGTGAATTATTTGGCCACTATTACTCTTTCGTTTAGCCAGTACAAATTTGTGCATTTGTCTCGAGATGGAAATTAAGTTGCAGATGCTCTAGCTACATTAGCCTCAATGTGGGAAAGTGGTACATGGGTTCCAACTAAGCCCTTGATTATAGCAAAATCTAGAACTCTGTGTTATGAGGAAATGAGAGTAATGTCGATGGGTCCATGGGAAAAGCCTTAGTTTTATGATTTGTAAAAGTATCTTGAGTCTGGTCAGTTTCCTGAGGATGCAGATAAAATGGAGAAGGTGTCCTTGAAGGTCTTATCTAGACAGTTTATCAGTCACAATAGTATGCTGTACAAAAAAATGTCGACTGAAGTACACTTATGATGTGTCGATAAGGAGGAGGCTCAGATGATTATGAAAACTATACAAGTAGGCATATACGGGCCCCATATAAATAAAACAATTTTGGCTAAGAAGATAACTCGATAGGGGTAATTCTGGTTATCCATGGAATCAGATTGTGTCAAATTCGTAAATAAGTGCTATAATTGTCAAGCTTATAGGGATGTTAGTCATCTGCCCTCAATGGAACTTTAAAGGTTGACATCTCCATGGCCTTTTACAGCTTGGAGGATCGACATAATCGGAGAAATAAGGCCGGCTGCATCGAATAAGCATCGGTATATTATGGTGGCAGTAGATTACTTCCCTAAGTGGGTTGAAGCTGAGTCGTATACTTCAGTTGGATCAAAATAGATGGTAATGTTCATAGAAAGAAATATAATCTGTAGATATGGGTTGCCACACCATGTTGTGACTAATAATGGGGTTCAGTTTCAATCAGAAACTGCAGTATTACTCCAGCACAATAAGATAGAGCATCACCGGTCATCTCCCTATCATCCTTAGGCTAATGGTGCAGTTGAAGCTGCGAATAAGAACATCAAAAGGATCCTGCCTAAGATGATAGAGAGTTACAGAGATTGGTCTGAATATTTACAGTTTGCATTGTGGGGGTATCGGACAACAACGAGAATATCTACTAGGGTTACACCATATTCACTGGTATATGGGTGTGAGGCGGTATTGCCAGTGGAAGTGAAAATCCAATCTTTAAGGGTTCTGTTAGAGATAAAGATTCTCGAGTATCAGTTTATGGAAAGCAGGCTGGCACAATTAACATTATTGGATAAAAAGAGATTAAAATCCATGTATCATATGCAACTCTATCAGAAGAGGATCGCCTGAGCTTACAATAAGAAAATCAAGCCGGAAAAGATAAAAGAAGGTGATTTAGTGTTGAAGCACACAAAACCACTCCTTACTAATCCGAGTGGAAAGTTCAAGCCAAATTGGGAAGGACCTTACCTTGTAAAGAAGATATTCTCAAAGCAGGCAGCCATTTTGTCTGATCTAAAAGGGAATGAGTTCAGAAATCCTATCAATATGGATAAGCTCAAGAAATACTTTCTATAAAGTCTCGCGTAAAGTCTCACTAGGGAGAAAACCTCAAAAGGAGGTTGTCTAGGAAAAAGTCAAAGGAAAAAAAAGAAAAAAAAAGAAAGAAAAAAATCCTACTAGGTCAAAAATTCCATAAAGGAGCGGCCTAGGTAAAAATTAAGGATAAATAAAAGGAGAGAGAGAGAATAAAAATTGTTGGCTGAAAAACTTACAAGGGCAAGCCATCCAACAATAAGAGAAATGTTATAAGCAATTAGTATGTACAATGATGCTTAATTTAAATGAAGAGGATTACTTTTATTTTTGTCAAATATTGCCTTAAATGCTTATTACAATGAGTTTAACTAAAAAAAGGGAAAGATATCACATGAGACAAGATAAGTCTAATCAAGTTGTTGAAACTAAAGAAGAAAATAAATCTAAGTCTTTTTCCTTTTATTTTTTTCTCATCTCTTGCATACTAACCCTAAATAAATCCCTTATTTTCTGACTTTTGATAGATTCATCTTTTTCTATCTGTTGTAACTAGATCCAAGCCTTGTAGTGATCATCAGTGGTAATGTCTCCATCCAATAAAATGCCTCGTCTAATAGTACAACGTGGCCAGATCGCCGACATGTCCTCCATAAAGTTCTAGGTTAGATGATGAGTGTGAAAAATACTTGTTTTAAGCACTCTATTTTATTGCATCTTAAGCTTAGTAGTTGCATTAGTTAGTTATTTTTTAGTTAATTTAATTTTTTTGTTATTTTATCTTAATTAGTAGGATTTAGTTATTTTTAGATAATTTCTTTTGTATTTTGTTTTGTAGGATGCATTGGGATGAAGATTAGATCAATCCTTGAAGTTTGGATAGGCTAAAGACTCAAGATAAGGAGTTATCTACGTTGGGGATGAGCATGGTCGTGCTTGAGAGTTATTTTTGGGCATGATACAGGTGGCACGGCCGTGCCAAAATCGAGCACGGCTGTGCCAGACACAAGGCTCAGCATTGGTGCATTTTTTGTGCAGCCATGCCATTTTCTTGCTCACCCATGCCTGACTTATGTGGCAGCCAATGAAGTGATAATTTTAAGCTAAAGTTTATATAGATAGGGACTTATCTCTTATTTTTTGATTAAATAGAGTTTGAAAGGGGTTAGATTACCTTTCTCACTAGGTCTTTAGGTCTATAAATAGGACCATTTCATTTTCATTTAAGGTTTGTTCTATTTTTAGTTCTAGTTCTAGTTTTTGTTTTTATTCTTCTTTTTTCTTTTTATTTTTGTTTTTGCTCATATTAGAATAGGATTTGGTTTTGAAGATTGAAGTACAAGCTTTCTCTACACCTTGGTGAAGGGAGTTTTCTTATTAACATTTCTTATTATTCATTATGATTGGAATTATTTTCTTCATTTCTTCATCTCTTTCTTTTATTTTTAATATGAGTGACTAGATTCCTTTTTAGGGTTCTTATTCTGAATTGACCATGTGCTTATTGTGATTAATGTTAGATTGTTAGTTTTAATTCATTGGTTATTATTGTGCTTAATGTCACTTTGGGCCTTGCCAACCTAAGATTGAATTGACACTATAGAGCTTGATCGAGAGATATGTTCTGTAGAAAATGGCAATAACTTATTAATTGCTTAGTTAGTTGAGAGATAGTTAAGTAGATTAATATTGATTAAAAGGTTGAGATTTAAAATTGGATTTAAAAGACATTAGGTTGGTGAGAGCCGGTAAACTTAGTGTTAATTAATCTCCAATTAATCATAGGTTTATCTGAGAGAAAAATCTATGATTCCTAATATCCCTTCAAAATGAATTAGGATTAAGTAAACCTAGTTAGTTAATCAATCTTTTAAAATGGTCAATTTAAGAATAAGAACCCTAGCTTTTAAACTTTGATTGAATTTAAGTTTATCTTTATTTTGATTTAGTGTTAGTTCTTAAAGAATCCAAACTCTATTTCGTTGTCTAAACAAACAAACATAGTGATTATTTCAGTATTCAATTCTCCAATCTCTGTGGGATGATATTTTATTACTACTGGTTGTGATTCTGTATGCTTACAGATTTGTACTCATCAATACACAAGTTAAGACCAAAGAAGGACGAAACCAAGTAAAATAAATCATAAATATAAGTTAATTCTCAAACCTAGCATATATGAGATAACAATAGACTTTTTCTTTTTTTACCTATTGCAAATGCATTTTACCCTCCATCTCGCTTTTCATGCAGTAAGTGTGTTTTACACTTAGTCTCACCTTCTATTCAACCTAACTTAATTTTAACTCGGTGGGTGTGTTTTATGCTCCCTCTCACCATTTAGTTCCTATTTTATAATTACACATATACAAATTTATTACACAGCTATATCAACCCATGCCAAACTCAATAATATATTATAAGAATCAAAGTCAACAAAGAGCATTAAATGATCCATTACATGGAATTGTAAAGGATCTATTATAAGGAATTGAAGGTCCAATGATGAAGAGTCAAGTTAAACATGCTAACATGGTGCTTAAGAAGTTGATTTGCAACCTTCAAGCTAAGAAAAATATTCATTTTGAAGATTGTAAGTCAGTTGAATTATCACCAAGGCTTATTAATATGCTATTAATACGTTTTTGAGGCTTAAAAGGTGTTTTAGGGTTAAAATGTCTATTTTCCAACTCACATAACCAAATTAGAAGAAAATTAAATATTCATAAGGGAACACACTTTAAGACATGCCTGTGTTAGTGTCGGTGTCTGCGACATACCTATATCACAGGCCATATTCGGTGCTACCTAAATCTAAGGGGTTGAACAAGGCCGTGTTTTGAGTTTATAGTCAAATCTAAATTTTGTAGGATTTAATTATTTTAATTCTTATATTATTTTTTTAGGGTTAAGTTAAGAGTCCTAAATCTTATAGATTTTCATAGTTATCATTTTATTATAAATAACATCGTTTCTTACTATATGAAGAATTAAGTTTAAGATTAATAAATTTTTTTAAGAATTTTATTTCCGTTGATTCTTATATGAACTTAATTGACCTTATCAAGCAAATTGCCTATGGTATCCATCCTTATTCTTTATCACCCTCTTTTTTCATCTTTGTTCTAGGATGTGGTGGAAATCACTCTAAATTATTTTGATCAATTTATAGTGAAGGGTTTTAGGTTTAGTATACTTAAGGTTTGGGTTGGTTAATTCAAAGTAAATTTAGGGTATTTTTCTTTATCTTTATCATTTCTTATTAATTGCTCTTTGTTAGTGATTTACCCTAGGCCAATTGTGTTATGGCCATATTATGACTTTGTCATTTTGCATTCTAATAATAAAGAGGAATTTTTATTATTTTGACTCTCTTAATTTTATAAATAGTTAATTCTATTTAAGATCATCAAGTGTGTGACTTGATAGTAAAACTCTTAGATGAAAATTGAATTATATTCTAAATCATCCCTAATCGGTCATTATTATGGAAGAATAATAAATGAAAACTAGTATGAGGTTGACTGATGATCATATTTTACTGATCATGTATTTGATGTACTAAGTCAAATCATAGGTACATAGGATGTACTGGATTAACCCGCTATAAGAATACTGCATGGATAATTGTCACAAGCCATTCTCATTATAATTATATTAGTTTTCTCCTCTAATCTGAGATCATCACAGAGTCCTACATGATGAGTTCTATATTTTAATACATTCTAATGTTGTCTTTAACAGGATAATATAATCGATTGTTATTTGATATAGAATGAATCATGTGAGGAATATGAGTGATCAAAAAGGAATTTGTCCCTTATTTATTATGAGAAAGATATCTACAGGACCCTCGATAAGTCAGACTGAATATAAAATACATGACCATGCTGAAATTAATTAATAAAGATTTATCAATTTTAGTCTACTTAAGATCGAAAAATAATATAATTAAATTATATAAGGATGATATAAACTATGCCTTATATTCAATCGAAGATATCGTGTGACGAAAGGACTATAATATTTATTATGGAATAGGTTATGTCGGATTACCGACCTTCACATGACTTGGGTAGTCACAATATCTTGCTAGAGACCACTTATGACTTGTGGGCTAGAAATAAGTTTTTAGGCTCACTACTAATGTTGTGTGAACCTACAGGGTCCACTACAAGAAAAAAATGAAATAGAAACGGCCGAATCCGTTTCTAATTCCGTAGCTATTTGGAAATAGAGACAGAATAAAAACAGAAAATTTCCGTTTCAAAAATGCTCGTTGCTAACCATTTTGCGACGGAATTTGTGTTCTGTTGTAATTTTTAGCGACGGACTAGCGATGAACTTTTTTCGTTTCTAAATTTTTGTGATGGAAATTCCGTTTCTAAATTCCAAATAACCCCGAGAGCTTTGCGTTTCAAATCTGTCGCTAAATTAGCGACGAACTTTTTGCATGGAATTTAGAAACAGAATTTCCGTTTCTAATTTAGAAATTAGAAACGGAATAATCTGTTGCTAATTTAGAAACGGAATAATCTGTCGCTAATTTGGAAACGGAAAATTCTGTTTCTAAATTAGCGACGGATTATCCGTTTCTAATTCCTAAATTAGAAACGGAATAATCCGTCGCTAATTTAGAAGCGGAACATTCCGTTTCTATTTGCTTAAATATTGAAACGGAAATTCCGTTTCTAAATTAGCAACGGAAATATTTCCATTTCTATTTTAATCAATAATACAAATAAAATAGTAAATAAAGACCGAATATTCCGTTTCTATTTACGATTAAATAAATTATATTTATTTAATATTATTAATTAAATTATAAAGAAATCATATTGTATTATTTGAAATTGGAA
>CATIWO010060902.1:0-19399 GCA_949673435.1 Macaranga tanarius | reverse complement strand
AGAGAAGTTCATATGTTTGTTGATTTATTTCTTCAAGAGGTTTGTGCATTTTTTCTTTGCCTTCCTGTTACTACTGATGATGTTAGGATTCCTTTTGTATTTAGTTCAAGTTCCCTATAGATTATAATTTTGAAAACTTGTGCCACTGGATTTATATTTTGCATGAAAACATTCCTCTTTTTGGAGAAGAAAGGTGACCACCTTTGATTTTGTTCTCACCAGTTGGAATCAATAGGTGATGAGGTTAGGCAGATTTTACCTCAAGGAGTTCTTCGCAAGCATCTTCGCTCTGAAAGCAACGGAAGCACTGCTTCTTCTCGCAGCAACCCATTACGAGAGGAAAAACTGAGTAGAACAAATACGCAAAGGGCACGGAGTCAGCTTTTAGAAACCCACCTAGCAAAGTTGTTCAAGCAAAAAGTTGAGATTTTTACTAAAACCGAGTTTACACAGGTATTGGTCAATGATTGTTTAATTGTGTTGGGACTTGGCATCAGAATAGTTGCCAGCAGTAATGAAGTAACATGGACTGTAAATGTTGTGATTTGCAGGAATCTGTTGTAAATACTATAGTAAAACTTTGCCTTAAAAGTTTGCAAGAATTTGTCCGACTCCAGACCTTCAACCGGAGTGGATTTCAGCAAATTCAGCTGGATATTCAGTTCTTAAGGGCACCTTTAAAGGAAACAGCTGAAGATGAAGTGGCTGTTGACTTTTTGCTGGACGAGGTATTGAAAATTAGTCTGATTTTAGAATTTGAGCCTTTGTTATGGAAGCTGCTATCTGAGTTTACATTTGTTTTCTCTTTAATAAGGAAATGTGCTTTATGACTAGAAAAATTAGGGTGCGAGGGGAAGGGATTGAGGTTATCTGCTTGTCTTTCCTTTGTTTTACACTTTTGTTACTCAGGGTGAGAGCTTAAGATGTTTGCAGTTCCTTTGACCATTGTCTTGGCAATAAGCATGCTTGTTTATGGAGCAGGTTATTGTTGGTGCTTCGGAACGATGTCTTGATCCTATTCCTCTGGAACCTCCCATTTTGGACAAGCTAATACAAGCAAAGTTGGCCAAAAAGGAGCAGAATACAGTTGCTCCCTAATCAGAGGGTTTCAAATCTGTGATTAAACATTATTTTCCGCTCTGAGAAATGTCAAATGAACATCTGAGTGGGGAGGTGGCTTAAGATAATCTGATTCAGTAACAAAAAGCCTCCGTATGTTCACTGAATGCTGAATTGTGGAAAATTTTGAGCTATTCCTTTGAAGCCTGCCAGTAGATCTTAAGCTTTGATACCTGCATGGAAGAATCATGCTCCTGAAAGTTTGTATTTCGGGGGAGCCTACCTGATTCATTTCATTTTTACTTTCAGTTGCACCAGTTGCTGGTGCAAGTGAGCTGTAATGCTTCAAACATGGGATGTCCATCATCCTAGCACCTTTTAGGATTGTGCAATTTGTACACTCGGTGTAAAGAGGAGATTACATACATACATGTTAAAGACGGTCACTTCCAGTCAGTACCATTTTTTTTTTCATTTTTCGGGGGCTGGATAGTGCGAGATTGGCGTTAGGTTGTCTGAATTTCATTGCTATTTGTCCTTTTTTCGTTCAAAAATCTCACTTGTCTGTGTTTGGTTGTTGTGGTACATTGACAATTTTGCTTATTCCGGTATCATTGTCCATTGATGTTGAAACGGCCTGGCCCCCGTTTGTAAATTTGAACTGTTTCCTTTTCTATTATGCTTTCTGCGGTAGCCATGTTTCGATATGAGCATCTCTCAGGGGTTCGGAGCAAAAAGTTAAAGGAAGCCCAATTTCTATCTCACAACTTTGTTATTTTGTTCTGGTCGTAAATTTGATAATGCTTGGTTCCTGATCCCTTCATTTTAATGGGAACCAGGACTGAAGAAATTAGCCTTGCCTATGTCCCAAAGTTGATTACACGTTTCAGGTAGATGTCCAACATCGGTATATAAGAGCCAAATTAACTTAAAAAATACTTGAAATTTCAATGATTTAATCGAGGGGAGCTCCAGCTTGATGCTCATGCTAAAAAACTTGCAAGTCTAGCTATGCACAACGTAAGGGAGGGAGGGACAAAGACGATCTGGTTCATGCTAAAAAAAAAAAAATATCTGCAATTAATTAATTTATATGTTTTCTTTTGCACTAACACAGTTAGTGGCTGCAGTTTAGTGGTCAGAATTCTACGTTGTGGTTTTAGAGGCCTGGGCTCAAATTACTGTAGCCGCATAATCTTTTTTTTTTTTTAATCTAAACCCACGACTACGAGTACGACCTCCGCTCTTTATTTCCCGCCAAACCACTCTTCTCCTTCTCCTTATTTTTGGCGCGAAACAGAAAAAAAACCTCTTTCTTCCTCATCTAAACCATCTCTAAACTATCTCCAACTTCTTCTCCTTCTCCTTATTTTGGCGCCGAAAATAAAAAATCTATTTCTCATCTAAACCATCTCCATCTTCTCCTTGCCTCATTTTTCGTTCTCTGTCTCTTTGAGTCATGAAAGACTTCGATTTAACCGCCGATAAAGGTAATAAACGCCTTCTCTTCTCGTGTAGCCAGTTTCTTGATCTGTTATGATGTGCTGATTTTGCTTCTTGTTTCTTCTTTTCCAGCTCTCGCCAAGGATTTTCTTTCGAATTTCGCCGACACAAATGGCGACGCCAAATACATCAACATTCTCGTAAGTCGCCTTACCGTTCTTTTTCTTTTAATCTAAACACACACAAAAAAAAAAAACCTAACATTGTAAGTGATAAATATATATTTTTTATTTAGTCGCGGACCAGCTTTAATTTTTTCTTTTTTTGCTGCAGCAAGATGTTGCAAACCATAAGATTCGTGCAGTCCAGATCGATCTTGAGGATCTTCTTAATGTAAATTTCATTTCTCTTTATAATAATTAATCAGTTCACAATCAGGTGTTTTTTTTTTGTTTCTTTTTGTTTTTTTTTACTTGGGAGATTTTTGAAACCTTAATTTTTGTTAATTTGTGTTTATTTCTGCAGTACAAGGACTTGGATGAAGAATTCTTTAGACGGATTACTGAGAATACCCGTAGATATATTGGAATTTTTGCTTCTGCAATTGATGATATAATGCCGGAGCCCACTGAGGCCTTTCCAGATGATGACCATGACATATTAATGACACAAAGATCCGAGGATGTCAGTGACAATACTGATGGTTCTGATCCCCAACAGAAAATGCCTGCCGAGATCAAACGTTACTAGTTAGTTTTTCAAATTTAACTCTTTTGCTTGAAATTCAGATATTATGATCTGCTTTAGATGTCTGTTTTGGTGCATATGTTTTATTGCTAGGTGGGTTGCCTTGTTGGAGTTTAATGAGGAATATATTCTGGTCTACGGTCTAGTTTCCAATAAATTGTGCTGTTACTGGATTGATTTAGTGGATCTGCTTTATTACGATCATCTTTTTTCTGGTACAGTGAAGTTTACATCAAAGCACCTCCAAAAGGGCGACCATTTACTATAAGAGAGGTTAAGGCTTCATACATTGGTCAGCTTGTAAGAATATCTGGCATTGTGACCCGCTGTTCGGATGTTAAGCCACTGATGCAGGTAGCTGTTTATACGTGCGAAGATTGTGGCCATGAAATTTACCAGGTAATGAGCATTAACCATCCATACATTAGTGAAACTGGTTTTATCAGATTTACTTGGTAATATATCCTTGGGATGGCATGTTTCAATGAAGGTGTTATTTAATCTGATGGAGAAAGAAATTTGACTTAGACACTGACCAAATATTATGGCTTTAATTCATTTACCTCTTTTCCTTCATTTCCCACTAATTGAGCTTAGCATTGTGATTTTGATGTTTCTTTGAGAATTTTTTTTTTATTATTGTATTGGTGTTATGCATTTATTCTTGAATGTTTCAACAGGAAGTAACTGCTCGAGTTTTCATGCCCTTGTTTGTGTGCCCAACTCTTCGCTGTAAAACAAACAAAGCAAATGGAAACTTGATTCTTCAACTCAGAGCATCCAAGTTTCTTAAGTTTCAGGAGGTACTTATTTATGTACAACAAACATGTCAAAGGCAATCCACAACTCCATTTGTTTTTGTAAATTCAAAATGGCTCTCTGCAGGCTAAGATTCAAGAGTTGGCAGAGCATGTTCCAAAAGGTCATATTCCAAGATCAATGACCGTTCATTTTAGAGGAGAGCTCACGAGAAAGGTTGGTGATTCATGAGTTTTGTGGAGGTTGCATTACTCAAATTCTTTTAGAATAGAATGTGGCCTTGAATCTCAGACCTTACCACTGTGCCTTAAGATGTTTATCTAAAGCTCCCAATTGTACCTTGACGGATGCCTATGAAATTGTTGAAAACAATAACTAGCAAAAACAAAAAAAAGGCGGGAATCTTCTAAGAAGGGGTGCGGATGGAACTTTATTTATTGTCTTTTTCCTCCCGAAGTTGGTCCGGTGGCTGTTGGATAGCCTTTTTCCTTGGAAAAATATTTGACTACCTTTGTGGCTTGCCTTGTTCAGCAATACCAATCTAAGAAGAAAAAGAAAAACGAAAATAAAAGAATATTTGCATAACTTGACATGAATATGGCTTCTTGCATTCATCCCTAAACTGGTCTTTCTCATTTCTCATGCTGTAGTGCTATTCAAACCCCGTAACCTGTAAGTGACAGTTTGCTATTGTTATCAGGTAGCTCCAGGTGATGTTGTTGAATTATCGGGGATCTTTCTCCCAATTCCTTATACTGGTTTCCGAGCACTTCGTGCTGGCTTAGTTGCTGATACATACTTGGAGGCCATGTCTGTGACTCATTTCAAGAAAAAATATGAAGAGTAAGTGATTTCTGGACTTCCATAGCCTCTTTAGCTGCTAGAAACTCTAGGTTATTTTTCCACTCACATTTTATCGAGGCAATATCCCTTTGTTCGTTGCCATCTTCTAACTTTAAGCTCATAACAGTAGCATTTTTAGCATGACTTAAATAGAAAGTTCGTAGATGACATGGTTGTGCTATATCACAGATATGAACTCAGAGGAGATGAGGAAGAGCAGATTGCTCATCTGGCTGAGGATGGTGATATTTATAATAAGTTGGCACGATCTTTAGCTCCGGAAATCTATGGACATGAGGATATTAAAAAAGCATTACTTCTTCTTCTTGTTGGGGCTCCTCATCGGAAGCTTAAGGATGGTATGAAGGTAATGCATATAATAGTGCATGGTCTCCTTTTGATTGTTTGCAGATCTTCTTGTGTTAATTATATTTGCTACGGTTAAAGTTGATCCTGTGTTCGCCTTATAATCTGCTGTGGGATGAGGTGGTTTTCTTGGATTCTCCGTGGCCTTGTAAATTACATCAAAGTCCCTGATATTTAGTGCAAAAACAATTCAGTCTGTGCTTTTTCAAAAATTCTATTTGCATACTTAACATTTTGAGTAACACACTAAACTTTTGCCTCTGCGTTTGTCTCCCATTTCGTTAATGCATATTTTTTCTGCAGTTAAAGTGTGATGTGTATTGGATGCCGCAGACCAAAATTTGTGCTGAAATTAAACTAAAGGACCAAAGTATTTCTGGTATAAAACTAGAGAGACTAAAGTGTTCTGTGATACTTTTCTGTATGCAATTTACTGAGGGCCATGATAGTTTGCTAACAGTCATATGAATGGTGTTTACTATCAGAGGTTCAGTGATAATGTTTTTGAAAATGTAAGCATCTTTCAGGCTAAACCTCAGGAACTTGCTGTAATTTTCCCATTTTTTCATCTATATGTGAATATCAGCAACTTACCTTTGTGGCTTGTGGAGAAAATTGATTTTTGCTGATACACAGGCCTTTGTTATTCTTCCATTTGTGTACAAGGGTTCTCCAACATATGTAGATAATCCTAGCTAGAGCTTTCTGTGCTCTATATCTTTTTTCTGACTGAAAAATTTGGTATTTCAATGAAATTGCAGATTAGAGGAGATATCCATTTATGTCTGATGGGTGATCCTGGGGTTGCCAAAAGTCAGCTTCTGAAGCACATAATAAATGTGGCACCTAGGGGGGTCTATACTACTGGGAAAGGAAGTAGTGGAGTTGGTCTTACTGCTGCTGTCCAGAAAGATCCAGTTACAAATGAAATGGTCTTGGAAGGGGGAGCTTTGGTGAGATCTTCACTTCTTTCTGCTGTGAAGAACTTGAATTTGCTTAAAATGGCAACTGGAATTTAACAACTGTTCATCTGTTTCAGGTTCTAGCTGACATGGGTATTTGTGCTATTGATGAATTTGACAAGATGGATGAATTGGATCGTACAGCAATTCATGAAGTTATGGAGCAGCAGACTGTCAGCATTGCCAAGGCTGGGATCACTACATCTTTGAATGCAAGAACTGCTGTTCTTGCTGCTGCTAATCCAGCCTGGTATAACAATCTTAACATTATGAATTGTTAAAAACAAAAAACAGCCTCTCATTTATTTCCAGGAAGAATCTTAATTCCAAAGCCTATTTATTGATTATGGAGGTCTTGTCATTTTTGTTGTAGGGGAAGATACGACCTAAGGAGAACTCCAGCTGAAAACATCAACCTACCTCCTGCTCTTTTATCGAGGTTTGATCTGCTGTGGTTGATCCTTGATCGTGCAGATATGGATAGTGATCTGGAAATGGCTAGGCATGTTGTTTATGTGCACCAGAACAAAGAATGTCCTGCTCTTGGTTTCACTCCTCTTGAACCATCGATTCTACGGTAAATATCAAATTTTCTGTCATAAATAATACCAAACTTGCATGCCACACATACGCACATTTCAAGGCCTTGTAGGGTTGCACCTGACTAATAGGGGAGCCCTTGGCTTTTGTAATATGGCTCCCATGTTCTTAAAGTTGCAGAGTTGCTGAAAAATTCCTGAATAAAATAACTCATTGCTAAAAATTGACGAACTTCTATTTTGTAGCATTTTCAATATTTTAACTGATAGTTTTGTCATGCAATGCTTTGTAGAGCATATATTTCAGCTGCTAGGAGATTGTCCCCTTATGTCCCCAAGGAACTGGAGGAGTATATAGCTTCTGCATATTCCAGCATTCGGCAAGAAGAAGCTAAATCAAATGCCCCACATTCCTACACAACTGTTAGAACTCTGCTTAGTATTCTTCGCATATCAGCTGTAAGTTCTAATTTTCCTTTGTCTCTGTTCATAATAAATAATGGTAATAGCCTGTGAAAAAAGGAAAAAGTGATATACATCTGTAGTGTATATTTGATTATTGTTTCATAATTGAAGAGCTTGAAAATGATTTTTGGTTGCAGGCTTTAGCAAGACTACGATTCTCAGAAACTGTGGCTCAGAGCGATGTAGATGAGGCACTAAGATTAATGCAGATGTCAAAGTTCTCTTTATATTCTGATGATCGTCAGAGATCTGGTCTGGATGCTATCTCTGACATATACTCAATTTTGCGAGATGAAGCTGCAAGGACTAACAGCATGGATGTAAGCTATGCGCATGCACTCAACTGGATCTCTAGAAAGGTAAGTGAGATTCTACAAATTGAATTTGATCTGTCAACTGGTTATTTCAAGCACTGAGACTATAACTGGGAGTAAAACTTCAATTGGCATTTCCATTTTATTTGTCTCTTATATATCATAAATTTTAAAAGTTATACTACATAAGGAGCAGAGAGGCACAATGTGTGCTCCATTAATTTGGGAATTAAATTGATTTTCTATTATATGGTTCCCAAAATCCAGCTATATTTTGTACAATAAAACTTCAGTGATCTTTTTTTTTTTATAAAAAAAATGGGGCACAATTAGGACTTGTACTTCTGAGACCACATCTAAAATGCTTGTTCCAACTTCCATTTTGGCTAGTTATGAGCTCTCTCTGAAAGAAGAAATTAAGCAGGAAACCTGGTCCCTTATTTTGGAATTGGAAAAAGGCTTGTGCCTGAATCACAAATCCAGTTATCTGTTTACTACTAATTAGGTGGATACACTTTATGTGTTCATTCAGCAGAGTGTATTACTACTGAGGATGAACTAATCCAAATAAATGGATCATTTGATCTTGAGAATTCCTTAAGGGAAAAGTTTTCTAGGAAATATAGGCTAAAATATCAACTTTTGTAGAAGCAAAGATATTTATGCACGCATAGCTTGTTGAATGAGCCACATTTTTTTTTATCACATTTAAGCTGGAGTTATTCGCGCCTCACATTTATGATTCTTGTTTTCATGAATTTATAATTCTTCTTCCACTCCTGACCAAAATTGACGTTTTGACCTTCAACATTACGTGAAAACCTGATTGCTTGAGATGGTTTATTGTGAACAGGGTTACAGTGAAGCTCAGTTGAAAGAATGCCTAGAGGAATATGCAGCTTTAAATGTGTGGCAGATACATCCCCACACCTTTGATATCCGGTTTATTGATGCTTGACGATGATTGTTATAAATTATTGTTGTGCATTTTTTTATTGGATAACTTTTGTACAACCCTTAAATCGTTCGCTTATCGGAATAGCATGGATTGTTAATGCTGTTATTGGTGTTGCAGACTTGAGCATTAACTGGCAGAGGTTAGATAGTGAAGGTTATCTAGGATACTGTATTTGAAGTTTATTTGCTAACTTCACTGAAGGGTTGTCCAGTTATTGGAAAATTTGTGCAAGTGATCAAGTTAAATATTGTGCAAGATCTTGAATCTTGATTTAGGTTTTCTAACAATGTAGACATAAAACTGTTTTATGCACATATCAGATCTTATTGTTGAAGCAAAGCAACTGAAAATCACATGAAGCAATTTACTTTTCTACGCCTTCACATGTTGGTCAGTCAGATCACCACCAACGAGATTGTATTGAAGCTCCTCATGATAATGCTCATGAAACTTATCTATTAATTTTGAGTGTATGATATTATAGCAAAATAGCTTTAGACTGGACTTAAGCATTTCTTTTCTTCCCAAACTTTTCAGGTTTCTGTCACTGTCATAAAAGCATTGCGCTGCCACTCTGTTGTGGTCTTGGTCCTTGACGAATTGTACAAAATGAATATGATTCTCATGAAACCCAACAAAAAATAAAAATTGTATTTCTCAAGAAACGTCATAACGATCATACACTTTTCAATCAGATGTATTTAAGCATTTCAATTATCAAATTTGTTATTAATCACCAAAAAAAAAAAATCGAATTTGATATTTCTAATAAAATTATTTTAACTTATTTCCTTTTTATTTTATGAGCAATTTTTTAAAACTTTTAACATGTGCAATTTCTTTCATTTGACAAATGATTATCAACAATTTCAGTTAAGGATGTTGGTGATTATTAAGGTAATTGCAGTTATTACATGAATTAATTTTCAGGCAAAGGGCTGTTGCCTGTTGATTCATAAAATCCTCAACATGACAAATATAGCCTTGTGAAAAGTATCATGGGCGTAAGAGTCATTTCACCTTCTCGTTAATGCTTGATTCATTTAATTTCATCTAACTCCCTTTTCAATTTATTAAAAAAAGGATTACACCTAAACTAATCTCGCAAGCCACATTTGTCGAATTAAGCCTTTCCCCTTTTGATTTTTCTTTCTTGAATAAAAATTATCCCTCCATTTCTAATTTCTCTTCTTCATTTTAATTTTCTCCATCTTTTTCTGCAAGAAAAAACATCAAAGAAAAAAAAAACCATAACCAAATTTCAAAATGTAGCAGCAGATTCTCTTCTTCTTCTTCTTTATTCACATTCATTCCACAATTTAATTCAAGCTTCCAAAATTCCAGGAAACAATTATTTCATTTTTTTTTCCTTCTTCTCTCTCTCAATCTCTTCTTCTGCATCACTGCCTTGACTGTGTAACAAGCTGCTCGCTCTCCGCGTTTCTCATCGCTGCCTAAGGTAAGCACAAAAAAAAAAAAAAAAACCTTCGATAAACAATAACTGCTCTGCAACGATTTTCTCCTTGTGCTGCTTTTGCATGTTTCTTCGACTAGATCGCTGTGCATATGTTAGTTAATATTTTATTTTCAATGCTACTGTAGTTTTGCATATGTTAGTTAATATTATTTATCTTCTTCTCCTTTTGATGATTTATTTTGTCTTTTGGTCTCTAATTGTTGCTTGAATTAATGCCTATCTGACTGTGATTTCCGTTGGTTTTCTGTTTAGTTACCGTTTTTTTTTTTAAAAAAAACCTAGATGTTAAGATAATAGAGTATTTCAGTTATAAGATTCGCTTCATAGATTTTTCATCGTGATGTTAGTTTTTTTAGGTAAATCGATTTTTACTGATAAAATAGGGAGAACGGAGTTCTTTTTTATTTATTTTTTCTTTCTGACTTAGGGAGCCTGTGCATTTTCTAGGGGATGGTACTGTAGAGAGTTGCTGCTGTAAGTTTTGGTGTCTATGGAGTTTGAGCTAGGGTTTGCTAGATAACTAACGGTTATTAAATTTAATATGGTGATTTTTGAGCACCGGTTTACTTTTTTGGTTATGAGATGCTTGATTTATTGCTCATTTTTTTACCCTAAGTTTTTGGAAGTCATAGAATGTATAATGTAATTTACTCAAATATCTTTATTTTTTGTGCAAAATTTTGGAGATTTATCTGTAGCAGTTATAACATGTAATTCAGCTAGGTTGTGGTCTTTAACTACTGGGAGGACCCTTTTTTCATGTAGATACTGCAGTGAGTAAACAATTTTTTTTTTTAACATTTTCCTGATGTCTAACAAGAATTTGACTCAAAGGAGTAGGAACTCATGCAGATAGGATTAGAGTCTTTAGGGGATGGAATGTATAACAGTGAAGGACCTCACTTGACTGTTTGGGTCCTATAATGTTATTCTGATCTGAATTACGTATAACTAAAGTTTCTCACCATTGGAACTACAAGGCTTGTTGTCACTGAGTTTGGCTGTTATAATGTCCACCACATGTCCTTACCAAGGCAGAGAAATTTTGTAACATGAAAGTCATCAGAACATAAGGATGACTGTAAGCAGCTAACAACAAGCAGATAAATCCATGCGTCCAACCTTGACAGAAATGCTAAGCATATTCAAATAAAAAAAGAAGACTAGTCCTTCTCCTTATCCTTAGACTATTATGTTTCATTGATCTTGCCCATTAGATATGGTAAAAGGTCTCTGTTCCTCTGAAAGGCTTGTGAATTTTTACAATATCTGGATTGTGGACTTTTACAATTGTTCAAGTTAATTTCCATCTTCAAATAACAGTACGCAGGCCATCATCTGTCTACTTTTTTATGTGTTTGGTTGCATGTGCCCAATGCAAAGGGGTAGCACTATTTCTTCTTTAAATTTGAAAATAGTGTGGACAGGATTTATTCTCATTCTTATGGTGGCTGAGATTCACTTATGATTACTGCTTTAGGCTGCATGTGTGTGTAGTGGGAGAGGTTGTAGAAGCTATGTTATGGCAGTTCATGTAGTTTGGGATTTAGGGTGGCAATTTCTTTTCTCACTGTGCTTGTTAATGTTTTTAATTAAAAATTTTCATTCCATTGGATTGATATTATCAGTGATCTGATAGATGTGCCAATATTGAAATAATTTTTTGTTCTTAAAACATGTTTTCCATTGAGAATCTGCAATGTTTTAGCAGTAATTTTCTTTGTATGCATATTCTGTGTGGAATGTCTCTAAACACTGCTTTCTTGTTTGTTCACATTGTGCCAGAAATGGACATGCGCATGTGTGCTTCTTCTATTAGTAAGGCACCTGTATGCTCTTCGAACAATGTGATGGAGAAGGGCTTTGGGGGAAAAAATAGGCCTGATCTTGATGTAGATCTCAGAGAACTTTACTTTCTAATTTTGAGTTTTTTATCATCTGGGCCTTGTCAAAGGACTTTTGGTCTATTTTGGAGTGAACTTCTGGAACATAAACTTCTACCAAGAAGATATCATGCATGGTTTTCAAGAAATGGCGCATGTAGTGGAAATGAGGATGATGATGGTGCTTCCCTTCCATTAACTTATAATAAATTGTTGGAGAGGTACACATGCTTCATTTGTTTGTTTTAAATAAATGGGATTCTTTATTTTATTTTTTCTTATTATATGCTTCTTATTGCATTAATAAATTGCAATTTTAGCTGTTTGTTATTTACATAAACTATAGCCTGGAGCATTTCTGTGTTTCAGCAATTGTCACTTGAAAGTTGAATGATGATGTAGCTTTGGAAGATCAACCAGCCTTTTAAGAACTTCTTTTTCCCCCCTTTTTTTTTTCTTTTTAAAATAATGCGTACAACCCTATGAAGGAAATTAATATGCATTTACAATAAGTTTGAGAATTTGTTTGTAACATATATATTTCCTTAAGCAAATTTATGTCAATAAGAGTTCTCTTAATTTTTGGCTTAATTCTTCTTCTGATGATCAACTCAACCTATGATAAAATGATGTATCTTGGTCATATTTAATTCATTCTACAAGTTTAGTAATGAGTATAATGGCCCTATTTTTTCAATGGGCAAAATAATGCATGATCAGCTTTTTGGGAAATTACTGCTGTGCCTTCTCCTTCTTAATGAAGTAAATATGTGGTTAAAGTAATTAGTAGAGAAGACTCAAAGAAGTTCGAAGTCATAAAAGGCGAGGCTGCTTCTATTAAGTATCTAAGTGCAAGATTGATCTAAGGTCTTTGTACTTCAGAATAAGCTATCTGTTTTCATATATATGCTGCATGTTTATATATATACATTCTGCATGTTTAAATGCGTTGATTATTTATCTTGTGTGACCTCTATAGATTTGCCATTTTCATAACTATCAGGTATCCTCATATTGAGAAGGATCATTTGATAAAGCTTCTGAAGCAACTGCTACTGCATGCAGACTCTCCTGGGGACGTCAATTATGAAGGAAATACTCGAAATGCAGCTGATGTTCCTACATTGCTGGGATCTGGTTCCTTTTCGCTTCTTGATTGTATGTGATACTATTAGTACTATTTGTCCTATAAATTGTCTTTTCCTGATAAATCTAAGCAACATACTATACGCTGATGTGAACGTTCTTTTTCTTCTACAAAATTCAACATTTTTTATGTAAATTTGTGTGCCACGTTGAGTGTTGTTTCTTTCCCCAAAAAAAAAAAAAAAAATTCTTACAACCTTCAGTAGGTAGACTTGAGGCCTGGGTGAATTTGTTTCATGCAAAGTTCATTAGTGGTAGATTGAGGTTACCTGCAGCTGATAGGGTAAAAAATGGTAGAACACTGGGTGGGATCAGTCACCAAGGTAAGCATATCCAGCTTTTAATTATAGAAATCTGCTAGATAATTACTTGGAGGTTAATGATTCTCCTTGGAAACTCGTCGACCATGGAAAAGCTTCATAGTGCAACAGCATTACTTGGCAATTCCTGACAACAGTGACTTCTTTTGCTATTTGACATAATAATCTGTTTTCAGAATTTCAAAAGATTTTTTGCTCACCATTCACTTCAGTGGATTTCAAATTGTATAATGCAACAGAGATGAACTCATATCTTGCTTTAATTATATATTTAAATTGCGTCACTAAGATCTAAGGTACTTTATCAGTACCTTTGAGGCAACATTTTGGCTGGATGTATCAGCAACAGGAGGCTTTTCAATTGTCATGCAAAACTTTTCTTTACCTCTTGCTTCTTTGTTTCTCTTTTTGCATGTTCCCTTCTTGGGTACATTTAGGTTCTTTTTGAGTTTTGGATATATTTCCTTGTTGCTTTATTCCAAACTTTGGTCCTCAACCATTTTGCAGCTGAAAAGAGTATGCATAATCAAGTCAAGTGCCTGCCTTTGCACATGCGTTGGCCTCACATGCAGGTTGACCAAGTGCATGGTTTAGGTTTAAGGGAAATAGGAGGAGGTTTTGCAAAACACCACCGTGCTCCATCTATTCGGGCTACATGCTATGCCATTGCTAAGCCACTGACCATGGTGCAAAAGATGCAAAACATAAAGAAGCTGAGGGGACATCGTGATGCTGTCTATTGTGGTATCATTTTCTAGTGCTTCAAACTTTTAATGTAGCCCCTTTTGGCATTTTGCACATTTACATGAGTAACAAAATATATTTTTGGTTTTGGCTTGTGAATTACCTTTGTATGTTGTAGTAGTCTCTTTTCACTTTCTTATGTGGTCTATTGTGATGCAAGTAAGAATAGATTTTTTACCCATAAGTATAAAATGTGTCTAGAATTTTGTTTGGCTGTGACTTCCAAAATATTTTCAAAATTTTCCTCTAAATATATTATTTTCACTGTCATCATTAGTTTTGTATGCCAAATTACATTTCTTAACTTGCAAATAATTTGTTAATTTATCGGGATTTATTTTCAGCTGATTTTCATTCCTGTTCCACTTCTATGCTACATCTGATGTTGGTATTTCTTTGAATAATTGTTATAAAAAAACTGGCTTATGAATAATATTGCTTGTTCTTTGTAGCTATATTTGACCGCTCAGGGAGGTATGTAATTACTGGTTCAGATGATCGTCTTGTTAAGATTTGGTCGATGGAAACTGCATTTTGCTTGGCAAGCTGCCGAGGGCATGAAGTGAGTTTAGACTGCATTTGCTCAATATGGTGTTTCTATTCCTCCAAGATAGTTTATGAACTCTTTTTATGCTCTGTATTTTGGTTTGATCTCCTCATTCCTTATTTGCAAGGGTGACATTACTGACTTGGCTGTAAGTTCAAACAATGCTTTAGTGGCATCTGCTTCCAACGATTTCATTATCCGAGTTGTAAGGGTGCCGAACTTCACCTTTAAGTGCTATGTTACTTATTATATAATAACTAGTTAGTTTCTTTTCTGGTCTTGTGCAGTGGCGCTTGCCGGATGGGTTGCCTATTTCAGTCTTGAGGGGTCACACTGGTGCTGTTACTGCTATTGCATTTAGTCCCAGACCTAGCTCTGTATACCAGCTTTTATCGTAAGTTCTGTTCCTCAATTTATTGCCTCCATTCCATTACTCAGTTTGATCTGTTGTGGTCATTTTTGGTTTTATTCAAGCCTGATTTGAGATTGGAGTTTCATGTAAAATATTTCATATTTTTTTGCTACTTGTGATCCTTAAGAAGTTTTCACTGAAAAATTTTGAAGTGCTGCACTGCATATGCTAACAAATCTTACAAACAGATTTAACATCCTATGCAACAATGCCACATCAATAATTTAATGTCAAGTGAAAGTAAATTGAAAATAACAATTCTTTCATTTGTGAATTGTGCTAAAGGCAAGTTCTATGGGCCAATTGCATGAATTATCTTGGCTGTGGTGTGCATCATGAGATGATGTGGCAAAGTTAGGACATATATCAGCTGCATGGTGTGACATGTTTGATGCCATCTTTATATATATAAAAGCAAGTTATTAGTAGTTAAAGCGTTCCTCTTGCCCCATTTCTTTGGGCATTGTTACTTAATCTGCTAATGTTTATAGGTCATCGGATGATGGAACTTGTCGAATCTGGGATGCAAGATACTCCCAATGCAGTCCACGAATTTATGTGCCAAGACCTTCCAATGCTGTTGCTGGTTAGGGAATCACTGATGTGATTTTTTTATTAGACATCAGTATGCTGCTGATGTGAACCCTTATGAATTGAGAAACTTTCTGCAGGTAAGAATAATGGCCCATCTAATAATGGGCCATCCTCAAGCAATGGTCCACAGAGCAATCAGATACTGTGTTGTGCTTACAATGCCAATGGCACTGTCTTTGTCACTGGGAGCTCTGATACTTATGCAAGGGTGTGTTGAGCTTGTGAACTCTTGAAATAATTTCTTTTGGTTGATCTTTGATTCCCTAATTTATAGCATTTATATCAATATACCTGTAATTCTAGTTTCACATCTTTGTTTGGAACTGAAAACTTGCAGGTCTGGAGTGCCTGTAAATCTATTACAGATGAGTCCAATCAACTGATTCACGAGATTGATGTATTATCGGGACATGAGAATGATGTTAACTATGTTCAATTCAGGTTAGTCATTCTTTGCAAGTTGTTGGAGAGTATATCCCACATTGGAAAAGTATAAAGAGTTAGAGTGGCTTATAAGTGGTGTAGATTGGGTCTTAACACAAGCCAATTGGTTTTGTGTTAGATGGACTCAACCCCATTTATAAGTCCACGTGTGTGTGCGTGGGCCAACACTCTCCGGGCCCGTGGACTTGTTTAACATGGTATTAGAGCGGTGATCCCGGGCTCGTGTTTAAGACCTGGAGTTGGGTGCGGCCCGTTTGTGACCTTGTGAGTAGTTGGGTGCGGCCCGTTTGTGGCCTTGTGAGTCGTTGGGTGCGGCCCGTTTGTGTTTGGCAAGTGTAACTGGGTGTTGGAGAATAAATCCCACATTAGAAAAGTATAAAGAGTTAGAGTGACTTATAAGTGGTGTAGACTGGGTCTTAACACAAGCCAATTGGTTTTGTGTTATATGGGCTCAACCCCATTTATAAGTCCACATGTGTGTGTGGGCCAACACTCTCCGGGCCCGTGGACTTGTTTAACACAAGTGAATGATTTTACCTGACATATTCTCACATTAATTATGCTGCTTCCATCTGTAGTGGCTGTGCTGTGGCTTCAAGATCTTTGTTCTCCGACACTTTGAAGGAGGAGAGTATTCCCAAATTCAAAAATTCCTGGTTTGTTCTTATATTCTCCTTTTAATATAGTTACTTACAATTTACTATCCTTATTTGTTAGGCTAGTTTCAGACACACAATCAACCTTCTACTTCTTGATGAATGTACTATCCATGTCCCATTATTTTTCAGGTTCTGTCATGACAATATAGTCACTTGTTCACGTGATGGTAGTGCAATCATATGGATCCCTAAATCACGCAGATCCCATGTGAGATCTTCTAAACGAGTTTTCCATTGTTGTTTCCAGTATATATGTGTGTCTTTTATGTGGAGGCATATTAATTTCTATGATTAATTTCAGATTTATTTTTTTGGAAATTGGAATTATGTGACTCAGCTCAATAAATGTCCTGCACAATACTTACATGCAGTTTGTCATTTCACTTAGGGAAAAGCTTTACGTTGGGAAAAATTTTATCATCTGAAAGTTCCACCACCTCCATTGCCTCCGCAACCTCCCCGGGGAGGTCCACGTCAGAGAATTCTCCCAACTCCTCGTGGTGTTAATATGATCGTGTGGAGCTTGGATAATCGCTTTGTGCTTGCAGCTATAATGGGTATAACACATTGAAATTATGTTAAATGGCTTGGCTTTTCCAATTGATTTAAACATCCTTCTTTCCTTTGTTGCGCATTTTGTGCTTTACTTCTGTAGAAAATTTTCCTTTGCTCGCTTCTTTTGGAAATTTTCGTCGAGTAATTTATGAAATGCCTCTTAAAGTGAGACCATCAAAGTACTTTGAGGGTCAAAAAGAAAAGCAAGCATTCATGAATGCCTTTGATGGTAACAAATGAGATGCAAATTTTAATATCATGTGGATGGCTATAATAGGGAAATAATTGAAGAAAAGAAATCTAAAAGATGGTTTCCTAATCCTAATTTTTGTTGCAAATATGGATCCTTGGCCAGTTATTTTAGAGAGATAGGTGATCCACATTTTAATTAGATTCTGTGGATGGTCAACCCTTTATAACTATGGATCCTAATTTTTCAGGAATGTTGGTTATATTTTGAATTGACCTTTTTGAGCTAAATTGAGTCTAATTTATGCAGATTGCAGAATATGTGTTTGGAACGCTTCAAATAGTAGTTTAGTACATTCGTTGACTGGTCACACAGCATCTGTAAGTGGTTTTTTAATGTTTAGTTTCCTGTCTATGATGAATGATAATTTTTACAAATCACTCTTGGTCTTGGTTGCCTTGAATTTTTCCCAAACTTGTTTGTACTATTTTCTGGTCAAGTTGCCTCATTGATCCGTAAACTTTATCATTTCCATCCTGTTTTTTGTCATCAGAATTTTTTCTTACAGTGTTTTTGTGATTTTCCCTGATGGTTGACTTCATCATCTTTGACTTTTTGGCAGTCTTATGTTTTAGACGTTCATCCTTTCAATCCTCGGATAGCTATGAGTGCTGGGTATGATGGGAGGACAATAGTTTGGGATGTACGTTTCTGATTTCATAAGTTTTAAATGAGCTATTGAGTTGCTAGTGCCTATTGCTTATGTTACTCTGTGGTATGTTAAATTATAGATATGGGAGGGAATTCCTATTCGCATATATGAAATTGGACTTGGACGTTTCAAGTTGGTTGATGGGAAGTTTTCTCCGTAAGTGAATGATAAATACTTTACAATTTTGTTGTTTATGTTTTGTTGTTTTATGGTTAAGAAAAGTTTTGTCCATTTTGCTATTTCAGTGGATGGTGTAGATATCTTAAGTGAATATTCGCCAGTTTGATTCATGTATTGCTTTTAGTTTTTGTGTAAAAAGTATAATTGCATGTTACACAATCCCTCCTCTGTTATTTGAAGTAGTTTTCCATTGATTAAGTACAAGTCCATGGACCATTTTCCGCCTCTTGAAGTTCAATATTAGGGCTCAGTAGGTAGGGGTGTTCATCGGTTGTTCGGTCGGTTTTTGGCTGTTTTTCTGACCGAACCGAAATAACCGAATTTCAAGAATATAGAACCGAACCGACCGAATTATACTGTAGAACCGAACCTATTTCGAACTGAAATTTTCCGTTCGGTTTTATGGGTTTTAACTATTCAAATTTATAAATTATGCCAAAATCCATTTTTTTCAACTTGTTTCATATTTTTTCAACTTGATTCATATTTTTTCAACTTGATTCATATTTTTTCAACTTGTTTATATAGACTAAACCGAACCTATTTCGAACCGAAATTTTCGGTTCGGTTTTATAGATTTTAACTATTCAAATTTATAAATTAGGCCAAAATGCCTTTTTTTCAACTTGTTTCATATTTTTTTCAACTTGTTTATATAAAACTAACATTAAACATAAACCGACCGAACCAACCTATTTATATGTTTATATTAAATTTGTATATATTTTTAAAAAATATTTAGAAATATAAAAATAAATAATAAATAATCGGTTATTTCGGTTAGTTTATTTTTTTTTTTTTATATAAAACCGAACCGAACCAAATTTCGATTCGATTCGGTTCAAAAAATTCGAAAATTTTAAAAATACAAACCGAACCGAACCGAATAGGGTCGGTTCGATTTTCGGTTCGGCCATTTCGGAAGCAATGAACACCCCTACAACTGAGTAGCAACTTGTACAATTTGATTGTGGTGTAACACAGACTCATTAAGTTGGAGGTGATGAGCATATATAACGTAAAGTTTCAACATTGTTGCCACCAAAACCACAAGGTAGATCAAGATTCATAATCCAAGGCA
>CATIWO010060896.1:0-14647 GCA_949673435.1 Macaranga tanarius | reverse complement strand
TATACATTTTATTATCTACATAACAAAGCTTATATAAATAGTATATGATATCAATTTTTGTTCTCATCTTATTAAAAAAAAGTTACTAATTTTTTTGAATGACTATTTACATATTTTCATTATATTTTATTTTTTTTTAATAATTAATTAAAAATTTCTCTACAAATCACCTACACATTTTCACTAATTGCATACAAAATAATGTTTCTTGACAAATTAATTATAATATTTACGACAATATATAACAAATTAACTAAATAAATATACAACTAATTATGTACATAATTTTGATTATTTTTCCTATATAATGAAAGAACAAAAAATTAAACAATATCCAAAATATTACCTACATGCAAAAAAATTAAAAAATATCCAAATTATTAACATAAACATACCTTTTTAGCGTAAGGTCTCCTCTATAACACCTTAAAAAAATTTAAAAAAACACACAAAACAACATTTTAAATAGCTATATACAGAAAATCTTCACTAACTATATAAAAATAAATATATAAATATATTTATTAACCATATTTTCACTAAATATATCAATAAAATATATAAATAAATTTATAAACAATTTTTTCACTAACTATAACAAAAAAAAATATAAATAAATTTATATACAATAAATTTATATACCTAACTAATTATATTGTATTTTTTTAATTATATAAACAAATTTTCTATCATTTCAATATAAATATATACCATTTTTTTACTTAAAAAAATTACAACACAATACATAAAATAATTACAACATAATACATAAAAAAAAAATTTACCTTTGCTTTAGGAAACGATTGGCTCATGAAGAAAAAAAAATGTTTCGGGTGAAAGAAATTTTTTTTTCAGAGCATGAAGATGATGGTGTTGTATATAGAGTGAAAGTGAGAAGAGGTGGGGGGTTGTATTTTAAGGACACCAAAACGCTAGTTCAACTAGCGTTTTTAGTGAATTGATTCAGTCAAATCTGCACTGCCTACACCTGCACTGCCTTGTCAAATCCTCACAAGCCCATAGTGCAAAAATACTACTTCAAGTAGCATTTTTGCTGCTGTCTCGCATGGGGAAAGGAGCAGGTGGGGGAGGCTGTGTGTGTCGCATGGGAGGATTGCAGGGGGTTGCCACGCATTTTACACCTGACAAAAATACTACTTCAAGTAGCATTTTTCACTGACAAAAATGCTACTCCAAGTAGAATTTTTAGGGACTGTCAGTTCTACACCAAAACGCTACTTTGAGTAGCGTATTGACAGGGAAAATTTTGTCCCTTTCCCTAAACGCTACTTGAATTAGCATTTTTTTTCATCTATAAAAAAAATACCCTAAAACGGTAAATTATTTTAGGTGTACCATATTTTGAGAAATAAAATTTTAAACTACCCTAAATTGGTAAATGTCCCAAGTACTTTAGCATATGGTATGCTATGAAAGTCATAAGTACAAGCAAATTGGCATACAAGGAGAAAAATATAAGACATGTTAATAAGTGGAATATTTTTACATATTCTGGATTCTTTGATTACTCAATGACATTGTATAACAAAGGCTTGGAAATGAAATATGAGAAGATCCCTGATATTTTTGTTGGCATAGATTTTTCCTACAACAAATTCGAAGGAGAGATTCCAGATATCATTGGAAATCTTAAAGGGCTTCAATTGCTTAATCTTTCGAGCAACATTCTAAATGGTTAGATACCATCTTCTTTAGCAAACCTAAAAGCATTAGAATGTTTAGACCTTTCCAAAAACTAGCTCTCGGGAGAGATTCCTATGCAACTTATAGAACTCACTTCCCTTTCATCATTTAACGTATCTTTAAACCATCTTTCAGGGCCTATTCCGCAGGGAAATTAATTTTGCACTTTTAATTCCAAGTCATATGAAGGTGACGTAGCGAAAGTCTAAATAGGATAACTATTATTGACTGTTGAATTGCGCACGACTACGAGTCAATAATTTTCTATAACCTACAATTCTCAAGTTTAGGAAATAGGCAATAAAATTCACAGAAGTTTGGGAAATAACAAAAAATGATTAATTCATTAAAAACTATCCTCCAAAACATGAAAAGTATTTAAATAGAGAAACCCTAAAACAATCCCAAACAAACTAGAAAATAAGAATCCAAATCCTACTAAAAAATAATAAAATAAAAACTTTCCCGAAATAGTAAAAAAACATAAAAAAAGATGGAATTTGGAAGAAAAGTGATGGACGTCACAAGCAAAGCTAGCAGGTTTTGATTCTCAGCCTGTTTCTAATGAAATTGGACTCTGAATTTGCCAAAACCCAAAACTCCAAAGTTACCTAAAATTACAAAACTACCACTACCATAATTTTTCATATTTTTCCATAAATGCGCATGCTTGCTAGTCAATGCATCCCGTATCAGAAAAGAATCCAGGATTATGGGTGGAAACATGGACAAAGCAATATGAAACCTTCAGATCCCTGCCACAAGTGTAGCCTCCATCTCTCACAGAAGATGAAGCCTCATGATCTGCATCCAAACTAAATTAGATGATAGCTTCAATGGGTTATGCAAGTGGGTTGGTGGTTGAAGTGGTTGCTGAAAATAAGTTCACTAGAAGAAGAAAACATAATTGGCTTGTGAAGAAATTTGGAAGGAAACAAAAGAGACAACAAAATAGAAGGACAAGAAAATGAAACTAATTGGTGTGTCTATTGTTTTCAGTACAATTATTGTTTTGTATTTTCTTATGTTTTCAAGCATTAGTATTTTACCTATGTGAACTAACATTTCTATTTTACACAATTGGTTTGTGTTTTCTTTTGTATGTATTTTCCACTATCAGTAAATGTAGCAAATGCTTTAAGAAAGTAGTGGTATAAAATAAAGGAAATTTAGCGAATCCTTTAGGAGAAGCACTTGCATAAATCAACAACTAGTGATTTTTGAATGACAAATATGACTGAGAAGCAATAGATACAGAATTTTTGATAGCTACTAACTAGATTTATGGGACTAATATTATAGATCTTAAATTCACAATCATAATATTTAACGAATACAAAATTAAAAGAATAACCATAAATTTAACTTTAATTAAACCTAAATTGAAATTTTACCTAATTTTTAATTATTTTATTGATGTTTAAAGAGAAAACGAATTTATGAAATGGATACAATATTGAGTCGTAAAGCTAGCTAGACTAATCCTAGTTAATAATTTGTTATCTTCGTGGAATCTAGCATTAGCACCTGTGGAAAAATGCATAAATTCACTCAATTACTTTCATTCAACACACAAACTTCTTCCATTTACTGCTATATATAATCAGTATAAGAGACGTTACATAGCCTAGTAACCAATGCATTATCTTTCACTAATTACATTAAGAAAATTTTAATCTCAAACAAAAATAAAATTGACACACTATAACAGTAAATTTAGATAAATATTATAGATACTTTATAACATCAAATTTAGTTTTAAAATGAACAAAAAAGACTAAAGTGACGACAAGCATGTCACTGCACATCACTCATTATCATGCTTGCTAAAAACTTCAAACTCAACATCTTGAAACCAAAAAAGACTAAAATAATCCTTCTGCAAACTGTTTTGTTGAACCGAATTTCAATAGATGAATGCCTTTATTTTTCTTTAGTTTTGGAACACTTTTACCCTTTTTTGCTACCAATCTTTTATCCTAGCAATTCTTTTCCTAGTCTTGCTATTTTTAAAAGCAAAATCACACCTTCTCTTGATATGTTGTAGTCTCTTATACTTCCATGTTTCTGAATTATCACTAATAATTGAATCTTGAAATTTTGGAGCAGATATTGAATCTTCTAAAAATATTGATGCTAACACTCCTCCTTTCACTTGCCCTTCTTGCTTTGTTTGAACAACAATTGATCCCTTTCCTTCCACCTGAATTAGTTCTCGGTTGCCTAGCTTGATAGCAATTTTAATATTTCTATCCAAATGGGTGAATGAAACTTCATCCTTAGCCATATGACTTGAGCACCCACTATCCACAAACCAAAATTGATCTTTTTATTAGATGTAACTTGAATTTCCATGAATAAATGCTCATTTTGATCTTTTATAAAATTAGTTTACTGAGTTTAATGTTGCTTTTTAATAAGATTTATAGATTGAGGTTGATCTTGTTATTGCTGATTTTGTTTCTTTTTACAAAACTTCTCAATGTGGCCAAATAATTTATAGAAATTGCCTTGAGGTTTTTCTTTCTATCTACAATTCTTTTCTAGAAGATATGATCTACTAGACCTGTATGAATACAGGTTAAAGCTTTATCTTTCTATAATTTCTCCTCCTTATGAGCCTTAATTTAAGTAATGGTGGGATTCATGTTAAAGCTGGTACATATTCATCAGTTTTCAACCATATGCTATAGGCTCTAAGACTTCAAATAAGTCTTCATTTTAACTGACAAGATGTGGTAGTGATCTCCATTGATAATTGGGATTGCTAGAGTTATGTTGTTAAAATGGGAAGTCATTTTAAAGCTGACAAAAAACTCTCTTACATAAAATCACAAATGCTTAATGGATTTAAAGTGAACTTATCTCCTCTCTCAAGTGTTTAACTTTGAAACACTCTCACAAACTAAATATACAGACTCGAAGGACTAAAGCTCTAATACTACTTGATGAATGCTCGGCCTCCTCTAGACCTACAAGCACAAAACAAACCTTGAATGAGCCTAAGATCTTCGATCCATAGGTTCTCCGATGCTTAAGTTAAAGAAAATCTATTCAAGATAATCTATTTAGGAGAAATATGAGCATATATATATGCATAAGAGGGACATACCTAGTCCTATTCGGATTAGTACCATATGAGTCCCAATATATTACCAATTAAGGCTCTTGATCCTTATTGAATATTGACATAGAGTCCTATTTGGACTTGAACCTTTGGAGTTTGGGACATGATATTTTTTTAAATTTATCAGAAGTCCCCCCCAATAGTATCGAATATTTATGTTCGAAAAATCTTTTAATTGACAAAGGTAATAAAACCTGCCATATTAAAGTTGTGATTCCTTTTTTTCTGTGAATCATAAGCTAAAGCCCTTTGTTGAGAAGGTCGACTATTTGGAAGCATCGAAGATTTGTATGTTGCGAACCTTGAGAGGTTCATATATTGTGAACCTTGAGAGGTTCATATATTATGAACCTTAAGAGGTTCGTATATTGGAAACCTTAAGAGGTTTGTATGTTTTAAACCTTGACAGGTTCGTATATTTTAAACCTTAAGAGGTTCGTTTGTTTTGAACTTTGAGAGATTCGTATGTTGAGAACTTTAAGAGATTCGTACATTTTGAACCTTGAGAGGTTCGTATATTGTAAACCTTGAGAGGTTCGTATGTTTTGAACCTTAAGAGGTTCGTATGTTTTGAACCTTAAGAGATTCGTTTGTTTTGAACCTTAAGAGGTTCGTATGTTATGAACCTTGAGAGGTTCGTATGTTTTAAACCTTGAGATGTTCATATATTGTAAACCTTGAGAGGTTCATATGTTGTGAACCTTGAGAGGTTCATATAATTTGAACATTTAGAGGTTCGTATATTGTAAACCTTGAGAGGTTCATATATTTTGAACCTTGAGAGGTTCGTATGTTTTGAACCTTGAGAGGTTCGTATATTGTAAACCTTGAGAGGTTCGTATGTTTTAAACCTTGAGAGGTTCGTATGTTGCAAACCTTAAGAGGTTTATATGTTTTGAACCTTGAGAGGTTTGTATGTTTTGAACCTTGAGAGGTTCGTTTGTTTTGAAACTTGAGAGGTTCGTATGTTATGAACCTTAATAGATTCGTATGTTTTGAACCTCTCAAGGTTCACAATATTTGAACCTTGATTTGAACCTTGATAGGTTCATATATTGTAAACCTTAAGACATTTATATATTTTGAACCTTGAGAGGTTCGTATATTTTGAACCTTAAGAGGTTCGTTTGTTTTGAACCTTGAAAGGTTCATATATTATGAACCATGAGAGGTTCGTATATTTTAAACCTTAAGAGGTTCGAATGTTGTGAACCTTGAGAGGTTCATATATTTTGAACCTTGAGAGGTTCATATATTTTGAACCTTGAGAGGTTCGTATATTGTAAACCTTGAGAGGTTCGTATGTTTTGAACCTTGAGGTTCGTATATTTTGAACCTTGAGAGGTTTGTTTATTTTAAATCTTGAGAGGTTCGTATATTATGAACCTTAAGAGGTTCGTATGTTTTGAACCTTGAGAGGTTCGTATGTTTTGAACCTTGAGAGGTTCGTATGTTATAAACCTTGAGAGGTTCGTATGTTTTGAACATTGAGAGGTTCATATATTATAAACCTTAAGAGATTCATATGTTTTGAACCTTTGGAGGTTCATATGTTTTGAACCTTGAGAGGTTCGTATGTTGTGAACCTTGAGAGGTTCGTATGTTTAAACCTTGAGAGGTTCATATGTTTTGAACCTTGAGAGGTTTGAATGTTGTGAACCTTGAGAGGTTCGTATATTTTGAATCTCTTAAGGTTCGTATGTTGTAAACCTTGAGAGGTTCATATGTTTTGAACTTTGAGAGGTTTGTATATTATAAACCTTGAGAGGTTCGTATATTTTGAACCTTGAGAGGTTCGTATATTTTGAACCTTGAGAGGTTCGCATGTTGTAAATCTTGAGAGGTTCGTATATTTTGAACCTTAAGAGGTTCATATGTTTTGAACCTTAAGAGGTTTATATATTTTGAACCTTGAGAGACTCATTTGTTTTGAACCTTGAGAGATTTGTATATTGTGAACCTTGAGAGGTTCATATTTTTGAACCTTGAGATGTTCGAATGTTTTGAACCTTGAGAGGTTCGTATGTTTTAAACCTTGAGAGGTTCATATGTTTTGAGCCTTGAAAGGTTCATATATTTTGAACCTTGAGAGGTTCACATGTTTTGAGCCTTGAGAGGTTCGTATGTTTTGAACCTTGAGAGGTTTGTATATTGTGAACCTTGAGAGGTTCGTATGTTTTTAACCTTGAGAGGTTCGTATATTTTAAACTTTTGAGAGGTTCATTTTTATTCGTGAACTTGGAGAGGTTCGTTTTTATTCTTTATTTTGTATAGACTATCAAGTCTCCCCCTAATACTGTCGAATATTTATATTCGAGAAATTATGATGCTTTGAG
This sequence comes from Macaranga tanarius, assembly GCA_949673435.1. NCBI lineage: Eukaryota > Viridiplantae > Streptophyta > Magnoliopsida > Malpighiales > Euphorbiaceae > Macaranga > Macaranga tanarius. Next base: position 7,480 of record CATIWO010060896.1, on the reverse strand, counting down.
TGGTGGTATTGGAAGGCACCAACATTTCTTGCCTTGCTAATCAAACAAGCATATATATTTATTTTTCATGAGGCTATGCTTTCGATGGTTGACGTATTTGATATTTTCGGACTATTTTTGTTAATATGTAGGCCTAATAAGGTACTTAAAGTGTCTGAATGTTTGGACTATTTTCACTTATCAAGTGATATGTAGGTCTAATAAGGCACTTTAAGTGTCTATGGTGTTCGAACTTATTTTTTTGCTAATCAAGTGATATATAGGTCTAATAAGGCGCTTTGAGTGTCCGTGGCATTCGAACTTATTTTTTCACTAATCAAGCGATATGTAGGCATAATAAGGCGCTTTGAGTATCCATGGCATTCAGACTCTTTTTTTTACTAATTAAATGATATGTAGGCCTAATAAGGTGCTTTGAGTGTCCGTGGCATTCAGACTTATTTTTATTTTTATTTTTATTATTTTTGCTAATCAAGCGATATGTAGGCCTAATAAGGCGCTTTGAGTGTTCAAGTATTCTTATTTATCTTTTCGAGTTTTATGAAAACTCATTCCTTGTCGATGTTGGCTTTATGGCTTTTTATCCTCGCTAATGAATTGCTAGTGTTGGACTTAAGAGCTTTTATCAAAACTCGAGTGTTGTCATCCTTGAACTGTCCGTCATTTTCTTTTTAGAATTTAAGGTAGAAGAGCTTATGCCGTTGCTTTTTTGCCCTTTTCTAGTATCAATTTTGTCTGCATGTGTAGTTCTTCGTGAAGAAAAAGTTCTTGTTAAGGAGGGAGATTCATACCTTCATTTTGTATGGGAAAGGATAATCGCCCCCGCTTCAAGCACTATTTTTCGCATATGTGATATGTGACAATGGAAAATCCTTGAGAGCACAATTTTTTACTACTCCAGCTCATGAGCCATTTTTTATCTGCAAGAAAACAACATGTGCTTTCTATGGCAAAATGATAGCATACTAGATTATCCGTGATTTTGCAAAAACACATGTATAGTGAATATCTCATAATGTTACATGAGAAATTTGTGCCAAGATTTATCATATTTGTATTGCAAATAGGTATAGTTATTTTAGCCATGATATGCAGTATCAAGTATGTGATAAAAAGCTCGTGCTATATCATATATATGATCTAATGGCAAAGTAATGCCTTAATTTAAAATCAATAATAATTGATGTCATGCAAAATTCAAATATGAGTAATGAATAATAATTGATTAAGCAATGCTTGTTTTCTTATGAGAAAGCCTCGGGTCAAATAATAAACTTCTAAAAATCTTCAGTTCTCTTTAGTTCTAATATGTTGGATGGGTTGTGTCAGGATGTTTATAATATTTTACAAGTTTCAGTGGTCACTAATCAAGGGAAATATTTAGGCCTTCCCTCTTTAGTAGGCGAAAACAAGTTCTAGGTATTTTCATTCATTAAGGATAAAGCTTGGAGCTGTATTCAAGGTTGGCATTGGAAAAATCTGTCCAGAGCAGGAAAAGAGGTCTTATTGAAATACGTTGTGTAGGCCATCCCTTTGTATATCATGAGTATTATTCTACTACCTAAAATGGTTTGTTATGACCTGAAGATGATTATGAACATTTCTAGTGGAAGAATAACAAGAGCAACAATATAGGCATTAATTGGTTATCATGGGACAAGCTGACAGTTCATAAAGATAGAGGTGGCATGGGTTTCAGAAAACTTCACGAGTTTAATCTTGCTCTGGTTGCTAAACAAGGATGGAGATTAATGTTTTCTCCTTCAACTCTTATGGATTAGGTTTACAAAGCCAGGTACTTTCCTTATAATTCCTTCCTGGAAGCAAAATTGGGCTCCAATCCTAGTTTTGTTTGAAGTAGTTTTTTTGCTACTAGAGATCTAATTAAGAGTGGGATTAGATGTAAGGTGGGTAATGGGGATCAAATTAATATTTGGAGGGACCCTTGGCTTTTAGACAATGATAATCCTTATACTAAAACGTCTTGTCCTACTGGGTTAGAAGATAGTTCAATTTTAAGTCTCAAAAATCTTGATAATGGTTGGTAAGATGATGTTATTTATGATATTTTTAATGAAAGAAAGTGTAGATGTATTCTTCAAATTCCCTTAAGTTTAAGATCTAAGCCTAATAACTAAAGCATTTATAATTGTACTACTAAATTCTCAATTCAGCATTCATAATCACTAATTAATTATTTAATGATCATAATGTATACCTGTATATATATTGTTTATATTGTTTAGGGTAAAGTTCTTTTTGTATTTGACTAAACTTAATTGTTTAGAGTACACGTAGCATATTATGTATTTGTACTAAGTTACTCTATAAGAGAATAAAGAAAAGAAACTTTTCTGCTGACGATGTTGTTATTATTGCCTGTTGTCCGGCATTATATGTTTTCATCTAGGTTTGTACTACCTGCCACTCAGCCTCATTTATTTGTCACCAGGTGGCTTGCCCCATTCAATGTTAGCATTCGGAGTCCTAGACAGAATGAGGTCACAGGCCCATGATATGCCTCGAATTGGTTCATTTTGTGCTCATGATTTTTCCTGAACAAGTAACTCTATATACTTTACTGTGTTGACCAGATAATCCATTAGCGTTCGAAGCATGACCTCTCCAAATTCTCATTGTTGAATTTTATGTCAAGCATGCGATTACTTGAGCTGGCCTTGAATTTCACACCTGCTTCGTACAGGTTCTGAGAAAGCCTTACGTTTTTTGTTGGAAGTACTATTTGTCAGTTTTACTTTTCTTTGCTTTCACAGAGAGTTGATTTTGAAGGTGTTCCTTGATATTCTGGAACTTATTGTATGACTTCTTAAACTGGTGCTCCATTAAGCTTTTCAATTTCAAATTTGTAATTTTAATAGATGCTCTATCATAGTATTGGCATTTTTAGTTCTCCCCATAGAGTAGGAGCCAAGGTTGTCTCTTGGATTTAATTTGTGTTGTAGTTGTGGAGGCAGCAGCACGCCAATCCCTATAGACCCCATGTAAGTTTAGAAGATCAACTATGCCCCAATAGCTTAGCATCGGCAATTGCACTCAAATGTTGTTATCTTTGATAATTCTTCAGTGTAAAACAACACCGCATGATCTCTTCCTCTCTTCATTCAGCTACCTGCTAGCCTTGGCATCTGTGAGAGGTTGAGATCCAAGCTTTGATTATTATTATTAACAAACTTCTTTGATTGTGTTTAAGTTATTATGTTTTGCAACCTATATGTCACGAACTTAACGTTGTCGCCTGTTGACAATGCCCTTAAAAAACTCCAATAATGAACTGCAGTATTCGGTCAACATAGCACTTGACATTAGCACAACTTAACCTAAAGTTTGGGTAAGCATCATATTGCTCAAAGCATCAAAGTAATTCAGATATATCAGTTGCAGATGAAAGGTTTAGCTCATTTAGTTCATTATCAGTGAGCTCAGCTAATAATATTATCAACGAAGTCTTTCCAGATGATGGTGGACCAACCAAGATGCACAACCATTGATGTTGTAAACAATGCATGGCAGCCTCCATACTGTGCCGAATACTAGGCAAAATTATAATTCCCTCATGTGCTGGTGTCGTGTATAATTCAACCGAGGACTTTATTACAAGCTTTTCGCTTGTATTGCTTGCATTTGAGTATTGCAGATGTTTAAGCTATTGAGCTTGTGACACCAGAGTTTGGAGCTGCTGCCAGTGCTTAGCTGATAGTACTGTAGTCTCTGGTTCCATCTTTGGCCACAGTTAAGTTAAATTTCGTTGCATTTATTGGAGCCTGCCATAGTTCACTATCTTTCGACGATAACCCTGATGGAAACTAGTGTTTCATTTCACCATATTCAAAGAATGTCTCAGATTCTGTGGACACGTTCACGCCAGGGATTTTCTTGGGCATGGCTAGAGAGTTGCTCTAAACAGTCATTGAGAGCTACCTTTCAATCCTTGTTAGGATTTTAAATTTGTTCTTCATTGTACTGCAACAAAAGCTCAGTGCTCTTTTGTTATTTCCTGATTTCCCAGAGAGCCATAGTTCCAGGACTGTAACGATGGGGCTTTTTGACTCCACCGGTAGTTGATGTAGATTTCCTAGCAGCCTTAGCGGTGAGCTGCTTCCACTAAGCTTTTCCACCAGTTGATTTTGTTCAAAAAGAATTGTAATTCAAGAACTGGTACAGTAGTAGAGAAGCGTGTTACCGATTTTGTATCAATATTATTATGGATTTGTTGTTTATTATTATTATGCAGTAATTGGAGCGAATTCAAAATTTTTTGGCAACCGCTGAGCAAATCCCCTATGTGGATACGCCTTTACATGCAGTTGCAATAGCTGGTCATATCCAATATGCCATGAAGATTGTGAGATTGATGCCCTCAATTTGTAGAAAATTCAACCAAGATGGGTACACTCCCATGCACATTGCAACGTAAAAAGGGGATTTTTCAGTTGGCTCTTTGTTTGTTGGATGTAAATACTGGTCTTGTTTATATGAGAGGAAGTGAAATCGTGACCCCTTTGCATTATGTGATTGAGAAAATAAATTTTCATCTTTTAGATACTTTTCTTGCGGTTTGCCCTCCATCAATTGAAGATGTAACTATTCAAAACAAAACCACATTGCATATTGCTCTTAAACATAATAACTTTGAAGCTTTTAAGTTTCTTCTTATTGGGCATTACAATTACTGCCATATAGAGACTCAACATCAGGCGAAGAAGATCATCAACTTTAAAGATGTGGAAGGCAATACAATGTTGTATATTTCCACCTGAAATAGTCAACCCGATCTTGTGATCTTGTTAATTAGATACAAAGTTGATGTGAATGCCAAGAATGTTGACAATCAGACATCGTTATATATTGCAAAAGTTGTAAACTTTATTGAGATAATGAACTTATTGTGAGTTGTTGGAGCATCTAGAAATTCTGGTATACTAGACGGTATTGACTAGGCATCATTCATTGATAATCTTTTCCACACATAACGTATACAAATTGGATTATGAACATCATAAATTTAGGAAGTAATTTTCCCCACAGACGGCGCCAATTGATGCATGCTCGACCTCCTCCGAACCTACAAGCACAAAAGAAACCTTGAATGAGTCTAGAATCTTTGATCCATAAGTTCTCTGATGCTTAAGTTAGAGAAAATCTATTCAAGATAATCTATTTAAGAGAAATATGAACCTATATATAGGTATAAGAGGGACATGCCTAGTCCTATTCGAATTAGTACCGTATGAGTCCTAATATATTACCAATTAAGGCTCTTGATCCTTATTGAATATTGATATAGAGTCCTATTTGGACTTGGATCTTTGGGTTTTAAGACATGATATTTTCTTATATTTATCACTACTTGTTAGAAAAACTCATAAATCTCATTCTATAACTTCTTCCATTTACTAATATTTATAATCATAATAAGGGAAGCTCTATAGCCTAGTAACTTATATATTATCTTTCACTAATTACATCAAGAAAATTTTAAGCTCAAACTAAAACATGAAACATCATAAAAATACACAAAAACTACTATTACTTAAATGAATATTCTATACATTCTATAACAGCAAATTCAAATTTCAAAATGAACAAAAAATGCTAAAGGTACATCAAGCATGTCATTTCACATTAGCACCACATAAACATACCTTCAGCATGCTATGCTTGATGTTAGAAAAAATAAAAATTCAATACTTAAAAAATTTGCTCCAAGGCGTGTAAGATTCCCACTTTCCTAAAGGTAATATTTGTGGTATGCAATATGCCTCTAGGATACAATGAAGCCTTTGTGAAAATTTGTTTAATGGTGTTTTTGTAGAGAATTCTAATGATTTCCAAAATTAATTCCTGCAGCAAACCAACTTTGGTATTTATAGAAGATAAATGGTTATTATAACTTTTGGCAATAGTTATGTCTATTTATTTAAACAAATAAGTTCCTTGGCAAATAGTCATGTTTATTAGTCTTAATAGACATGTTTCTTGGAAATGGTTATGTCCATTAATCTTAGTAGACATGTATCTTCAAAACAGTCATGTCCATTAATTTAATGGACATGTTTTTTGGTAACGGTTATATCTATTATTTTAATATATGTCTTTTGTTGCCAACATTCATGTCTCTTTATTTAAAAAGCTATGACTCTATTTTAAAAATGTCCAACAATCCCCCGCCATTTTCAAAATATAACCAACACATTCATCTAATAATAATTTTATCAATTATGTACATAAATATAGGTATCTTGCAATTTAAACCTATACTTAGCGAAAGCTCAATACAACAAATCTGAATAATATGGTAGTTAGAACTTTGAACCAACTATTTTTTTGACAAGCTATAGAAACATTTCACATACATAATTCACAAACACCATTATAATTTTCACATATAAATGACACATTATAGGCCTTATGTCCATATCCTTCATGAGTATATAAAGCCAAGCCCTTAAACTCCTTGAAGCGGCCACACTTCACACTCATATAGGTAAATCTATCTAAAGTATCCCTGTAACTTTGATACTCTGACTAAATGTCCATAGATCCATTAAGAGATTATAACTCACCCTTCCCTTTCATTGTAGGCTCTAAGCACTATTAACCTCATAATGTATTAAAAATTAACATAGTGCTTGCAATCACTCTAATGATGTACTTTGACTCTTTGAACTTGAGACTTAGCGTCGTACCAAACGTCAAGTAGAGGTTCCATCATTGGTGATTTGACAAAATGGACTTGAGACCCATATTCCTCTTGACGCTTTATTTACCACGTCCGTTGGCAATGCCTTTGTTAACAGATCAGCAAAATTTTGACTTGACCGCACAAAATCTATTGTGATCACACTATTAGAGATTAAATCTCTAACATAACTATGTCTAAGACCAATATGTCTAGACTTTCCATTATACACATGACTATAAGCTCTTGAAATAGTTGTTTTACTATCACAATGGATAGATATTGGTGCAATCGGTTTTGGCCATAAAGGTATTTCATATAGTAAATCACGTAGCCATTCTTCTTCTTTACTAGCAGAAGCTAATGCTATGAATTCAGAAGCCATAGTGGAATCTGTTATGCATGTTTATTTATTGGAACCCCAATATATTACACCACTTCCAAGTAAAAACACCCAACCACTAGTGCTAGCATGATCTTCACGATCAGTAATCCATCTTGCATCTGAATATCCTTCTAACACCGAAGGATAGCCACTATAATTTATTCCATAGCTTCTTGTCTTCTTTAAGTACTTTAGTACTCTATCAATAGCATGCTAGTGCAAGTTACTTGGATTACTTGTGTACCTACTTAGCTTTCCAACTGAAAAAGCTATATCGGGTCTAGTGCACGTCATGGCATACATTAAACAACCTATCACTTTGGCATACTTCAATTGTGATACTGGCCTCCCCTCATTTTTTGTTAACTGGATGCTAGGATCAAAGGGAGTAGATA
>CATIWO010060853.1:0-33699 GCA_949673435.1 Macaranga tanarius | reverse complement strand
TACTAATATTTTAAAGTTTATTAATAATATGAGTTTCTAAATATTTAAAACTTTTAATTAAATTATTTAATACCAAAAAAACACTAACCAAAATTATTTAAATTCATTTTAGATAATCGGTTCATTTGATTTTATAAAAATAAAATAAATAAAAATAGCATTAATAGATCTCATAAATTTTATTAGAATAATGCAAAATTACATAAGTACAGCAGGTTTAAAATTGCAAAAATGAAAAAAATTCAAAACCAAAAAAAACCGACTGAACCCAACTAAACCCGTTCAGTTCAATTTAGTTCAACTGCTGATTCGGTTCAATTCGGTTTTCTTATAAATAATTTAAATTTAGTTCGATTTTAGGCATTTTAAACCGAATAAACCGAACCACCTGATGCACATCGCTACCGGTGCATGCATAAACTTGGCTTAGTTTAGTTTCACAGGAAAATTAAGAAATGGAGGACAAAAAAGAGAGTACGCGGAGCTCGTTCAACACTTTTAGCAGCCAACACTTGAGTTAAATTAGAAGTGCCTTGCATGGCTTATCATGAGAAAAAGATTCGATAATTTAATCGAAATTGCCATTCGTTTTTAAGTGTGAATTTATACAAATCTACCAAAAATCCCAGTTCTCAAAAAAAAAAAAAAAAAAAAAAAAATCCATTACAATTAAAATGGGACTGAATCACCTAAAATGCACTTTTTCTTAATGCAAAATAGCATAATTTCTACACCCGGCTTCCAACTTCAATTTGGTTGGCTCGTTAACCACATAAAGATTTACTCCTTTATCATCCCCTTCAACATTTCATCACGCACCTATGGCACATCAGACATCTCTCGGAACCTAGCAAGGGCCTTCTTATGAATTAGAGTTTTGTAACTGTCACCAGCCTGTACCTCAAGATTAGGATCCAATTTCTTCTGCTGACTCCCAAGTCCTGCTCTCTTTTCTGTAGCTTGTGCTTGAACTGGTTCTATCATTCCACTTCCATCCTTTCCCAGTCCCTGTGAATCATATCACACACAAAAACAAAGGACACAATCCCCAGCATAGACATGTTAGAATTGAGTGGGTGCATAATTGCTGCAAAGAAGCACCAGCCGGCCATTGCTCAACTTAAGCATAATGTTACCAATGAATAACAAGGCATTTTAACTCTACATAAGCAGGAAGAGAGGAGGGGGGAACACACAAAAATTTGTAGCAGAAAAGGGAAACCTAACTATGCTTTCTAAAAAGTATGAAGACTTTTGTTTATATATATATATAGACACACACATGCCTTGCCCCTATATCCTCCAGGCCTCTCCTAGCCACATTCTAATTCACAAGTTCACAAGTTCACAAGTAAAACAAGTATATGAACAGAAATCGACCAATAAATCAGCAGTTAAACAGAGCAAAAAGAATGAAATGATACCAAGCCTTCATGCCAGCCCATACTGCGGAGCATTCGATTGCCCACATTGCTCTCATCAATAGCCTTGTCTGCCGTAATCACCTCATAACTCTGAGCATTGATGTTCATATCCCCAGTCCCACGTCCTCCACCAACACCCGGGGGAAAAGGCATTGAATCCAAAGAACCCTTTTTGAATGGCAAATCCCGATCTTCAAAGTTCAAGAATAATAAACACAAAGGATGCCTTACAAGTTAATGGCAGTAATGAGAGATTCAAGCAAAGAATGGACCCATCAAGTTTGATAACTGAAATTGTTAAGACATGACTACAATTTCGGGCATCTAGGCAGAAATGACAGATTTAAAAAATGGCATGTCTCGTGTTCCTAACATGAAGTTTGTAAAATGCAATAACCTTATAACAGCATCACCCTAAATCAAATTGCTAAACAAACTTACTTGAATCCCCAAACCCAGCATCAGGCAGATCATCTCCAACAGAAGATGACGAACCATACAAGCTCCTCCTTTCAGCAGCACGATCCCTATAGACAGTCTGAGATTGCCCGTTGTTAGTAGAAGCAGAGGAGAGTGGCATCTCAGAAAACCTTCTCTTGCCACTCCCAGCAGATACAGGTGGTGTGTAAGAACCTAGTGCTGATGCATCTGTCCTGAAGGGAGTCAAAGCTGCAGATGGATCAGCATTTGTTGATGAACCAGCAACAGCAGGAGTGGAAACACTGGATGACCCTGAATATGAAGTATCTGATTTTACGACACCTCGCCCTGAGCCTCTTATGACCCCCATTAGAGTCCCTCCTGAGCTATTACTTACAGGTCTTGGCTTGACCGGAGACTCCAAGCCAACAGCCCCTGAAGTGGATACAGCAATCTCTGTGGAGATTGCATCAGATTTGAACTTGCTCTTGGTAGGTTGTCCAACTGAAAATAGCCTATCATCAGTTAAACAAGACGGCTGATTGTCATCAACAGCAACACGAATTGCTTGCCCCTCGTTGCTTCGTTGCTTCCACATTGTCAATACATTGTTCATCTTCTTCTTATTGGCCAAGATACTGCTTTTTGAGGCAAGCTTTATCTCTTTTGACTTCTCCTTTTCTTTCTTCTCTGCAGCTAATGCTGCTGTAGCAGCAGCCTGGACTGCATCATGCAACGAGGCAGCCCTCTCAGCAGATGTAATGGTAGCTGCTGGTGCAGAGATAACTACTTTTTTACTATTAGAACCATCTGATGGTTTGGAATTCTCAGACTGTTTATTAGATGTTTTATTGTCATTCTGATCCGTGCAGGGTATATACTGCTGAGTTTGTTGGTCAAATGAAAACCAAATCCCACTATTACCATCGTAGTAAAGACCTGCATATTTAAGAACATACAACAAAATAAGACAAACGCAACAAACAGCCAAGATATCCATTTTGTTTTATACATCGAATTTCTACAAGTGTAGATCTATTGGATATTAATTAAAATATCGAAAAAAGTCAAAGATATATATCAATTAACAAGACGTATTAAAAAGTTCTTGAAATTTTGGTAACTGATACGCTTATGTTTCTTTTAGTTTCAAAATGGAAGAATATTACCAACAAACTAAATAAAATAGCCACTTGATATTTAAAATATTAGCATAGGCTAACTCCAAGTAAAATGAAAAAAAAAAAAAATTACTTCAATGAAAAGAAGATAAAATTCAAATGTGCAAATTTTATGTATTGATTCAACTAAAATTTTAATATTGGACTAGTAAAAATAATTATATTGCATGACACTCTTAGTTTATAGTATATTTTTAGTTTCTTTAGTTTAATGTCTTTGATACCTTTCAATTTCAATTATTGGAAATTTTGATTACAACATTGTATTGAAATTTAACATATGATCTTAAAAATGAAACTATCTATGCCATTCCATTTGAAATACTTTACTTTAAAATGAACAAAATTATGCAAATAATCATTGTTTGCACATGTTAAGTTTTGTAATTACTTGTCTAAAAAGTAGCAAACCAAAGGATAGTGAAAAATTTTCAATTGTGTTAATTGTTTTGCTATTTTTTGCACTGCATGTAATGGTATAACCTGTTTAGGATTCTATTGAAACATAGGCATAAAGCTATTTTAGCTCTTTACAATCACAGGAGTAGCAACCAATATTGCAATAAAATGTAACTTTAAAGATATATTGCATTAAATTGAAGATTCCAAACAAGTTAATATTAAACCAAATTGACAATGAAATTTTAAACAAAATGACCTCAAAATCCAGTATTTCAGCCAAAATACGAAAATTTCGTTCAAGAAAAAAACCAAAATACGAAAATTAGAGTCAATACCCACAACCTGAGAATAATCTAAAAATAGCAGGTTAAATACATAAATCTATCATAGTTATTAATGGTGCAAAGGGCACAAGAGGCACAAAATTTAAGGGCAAAAAGGATAAAACTTTATAATAGCAAGCCTGGGTAAACATACATAAAACATAAAATCAATTGTTTCTAAATATCCAAATAACATTCTAGAATGAAGATGTTAAAAAGACTTGGAGACTAAAAGAAATAATTACATTCCTACTTTAGAGAGGAGAAATGATGCTTTCTTTTGGAAAAACTTTTTTTTTTTAATCAGAAGTCAGAAAGTTAAGCTTCTTTTCTTGTCTTTTTAATTTTTGGGGGTGAGTAGGTATGGATGGGCGTATGGTATATCCTAATTTTTAATTCCATAAACAGTTCTGATTGCGCAAAAAAATGCCACATATGCGTGAGGCACACCTTATTGCACCTCACCAATTGCAAAAAGGCACAAGTCTCTATGCCTGGATAGAAGAGCGCCTGAGTGACCATGCCTTGAGTTTGAGGTGCTGACTGCTGAGGCACAGAAACTTGTGCCTCATGCACTTTGTACCTTAGGTACCTTCAATAACAAATTTATAAAAATCTGTACCAGTCAACCATTCCAGTTCAAAAGATTTTCACGCACACTACAAAGCCATGTTTGCAACTTCCACATAAATTCTTCTGATAACATCCTTGGTTAATAGTTTTGGATAACCCAGCAGAATAAGCATGATCTGAGCTTGTAGAAATATAAAGGTTGAAATTTAGAATATCAGATAACACTTATGAACAAACTTATGGCCCATCGCTATACCAAGTTTTGGACACTTAAATACAATCTTCAATGAGGAAATAATCTAATGTGCACATTCTTCCACAAAATCCAATAATCTTGTAAATTATTTAGTTTCTATTACCTACAAGAATAAATTTCCTAGAAAACAGTAAATTCATGGATGTGATTTCCAAGTTTCATACAGGAAGAAATAATCTACACATTCTTCCATGAAATCTGAGAATCTTGTAAATTATTTAGTTTCTATTACATATAAGAAGAATAAATATCCTAGAAAACAGTAAATTCTTGGATGCAATTTTCCAAGTTCCATACAGGAGTTATCCTGCCTTGTATTTCCTACCTGTGTATGGTCATTTTAAATAGAAACTTAACTATGAAGAAAAATGAAAAATGAAAAATTTCCCTATGCCTTCTATTTCTCTCTGCACGCAAGGGAGAGAAGAAGTGTTTTACAAGCCTGCAGCTAGCACTTGGACAATGCACTTATAAAGGAGCTATATAAAACAAGTTCAGCTGACCATTTTAATTATCAAAGACATTAACATTTTAGGAACTCTTTTGCCAAGAAAAGCCAATTGGAAGCCTGCTATTCAGCAAATGTCCCAGAAACCAAGTTCAAAAAGCATTTTAACTTTTGGTCCACAAAGTATGCTAAAATGACTCAATTATTATTTCTGGTAATACAATAAGAAATAGAGAAGGAACCTGTATTTCCATCATAGTAGAACCCAGAAGCAGCATCATAGTAATAGCCAGATGCTTCATCCCATACAAAGCCAGACTGTGGAGCAGAACCGTCTTTCTGAACTACAGTCTCACCACCTGCTTGCTCCTGCCCACTGGTAGATTTGTCATCTGGGTTGTATTCCTTTGGTGCCCATCCAACAGCATCATACTAAAACCATCATAAGAAGAAACAAAAAAAATTAATCAATTATTGAAACTAGCATTTAGCATATCAAAACACAACCAGCAAAGCATAACATTAGTAACATGTTAACAACACCATCAAGTCAATATTGTCAATAGGCTAGTTCAGGAGAGAGAACAAAAGATGACCAAGTCTCATAAAACCACATCAGTTAATATGAAAAAGAAATGCATACACATCATCAAGTTGTTTGCAAGATAATAAAATTATCCAGAGAAATTTTCCCATTAGTTGATCACACAAAAAGAAATTTTTGTGATGCACGGAAGAGCAAGAAAGAGATGCAACGCCAAGCACAAATCATAGTTAGACATGCTTCATCTAAGGTTGGCATTCCATAAATTTCAAGTAGGAGCAGGGGAAGGATTTGGTGACTTAGCTTGCACACTAATGTAATTTACATGAGATGCACCCCTAGCAAAGAATTATGAATTAACAGTTAAAGCAGTAGACTTTGTGGACCAAAAGTTTCTTTTTTTGTGTGTGTAAATGAATTAATACCATATACAGGCAGCCCCTTCTGTGACCATTAATATTAAAATGAACTTAAATCGAGGATTTAAGGCAAGGTACCTGCTGGGCAAATGCTGCTGCTTCAATTGCAGCAGCTGCTAAGCTACTTGACTGTGAGGTTCCAGATGTTCCAGACCCCGGACCAAGAATACTCTTTGCGTATGCTACTCTTAAGATCTGCCCATTCTTCTCAAGAGTTGTCCCATTAGTTGCTTCAAGTGCTTTCGTAGCATCTTCAACCTGCATAGTATAATCTCATATATTAAAATATTTTTAGCAAGCAGCTACCCTTATTGAAGTACTGAACTGAAATCCAACAGGAAGAACCAATTTGAGAGAGAGAGAGAGATAGAGAGTTATAGAAGGGGAAGGAGAAAGTTAACAAAGCCTACACCATGTTCTCAAAAGAGGGAGTATCATAAATTGTAAAATATTTGGCCAGTATCCAACAACAATAGAAACCCGAGCCATCAGCTGCTTTCAGAATATATATATATATATATATATTAAACCTCCTAATGTCAGAGGCTACAGCATCAATTACAGTGATGGATTTTGGGACACAGGCAGGTGGCCGAAAGAATAAATAGCGCCATCCACTCATCATTGGTTTTCCTCTTCTTGTCATAAAAGTGCAATGTAAACGTACCATTGCAAAAAAACATACAGAAAGTTCTGTGGGCACTAAGGGTAACAGTCCATTATGATATAAATATATTGATCTAGAAGTAGTACATCCCTAAAATTATTCAACTTCAGGCTTTCAAACTTTAATTATAGAAGAAATTGATGTCTGCTCATGGATTTCTAGTCCTATTAGGATATAGAACCTCAACTAAAATGCACATAGCTAAAGACTGACTTAGACCTAAAGAAAAGGCAAGAATAACACTTTTTACTGTTCCAGCCATGCCACAATATCAATTTCCAGGAAACTCCAGGAAGCAGCCAAAGATATATCAATTCTCATGAGCAACTCAATCTTTAATTATCTTTAGAACACAGTTGTAAATATTCCAACGGCCTGTTACATTTTGAAATATAAAATGCCTTTACCATTCTCTATGATTTCCCACACTGTCATATTTTACCTATATCATGTCACATTACAATCATTAAATGTCAATATTAGATTTAATTTGTAAATACAGGCGATCACAGCCTAAAATTTACATTTATAAACTACCATAGTTGACATAATATTTCTCAGTTTTCCTCAAAAGCTGACAATAAAGTTTGGAACTTATATTTTGAATAAAAGGACAAACAAAGAATCCTCAGAACAAGAAAAATCAACTACTTGAGAAACCCAGTTACCAGTAACAAGTGCACATACCGAATAGAAATGCACGAATGCGAATCCCCTTGAAACATGAGTAAACTTGTCTCTGACAAGGCGAAGATCCTGGAAAGTAGGAATGATGAAATTCCTTCACATGACAAGAGATGGAAAAGAATTTTGTTTCTATATGATTCAACATCGTTGTACCTTAATTGGAGCATGTTTGGAAAACTCATAACGAAGCATCTCCTCATCAGCATTTTCGTCCAAACCACGAACAACCAAAACATGAGTTGGACCTAATTAAATGTCAATTAGCAAATTACTGAACTGATAACACCTAAAACTTGCAAAGTGAGAAATCAACTCAAACCAACCTGCTTCAAATCCTTTCTTTCCTAAAGAAGTTGCATTTGACATTGCTATATCTGCTGGTGGTGCATCTTCAGTTCTTGGCTCATTACACTACAACAAAAGATAAAATATAGGCCATCCAAGTTAATATTAACCTTAAAAATTACATCAAACAAGCATAATTACTACTAATGTCCCCCCCATTTCAAATAAATGCATTTAGTTCCCTTCATCAGCTAATAGTATAACAATTTAGCCATCAACATGCGGAACTATAAAAATTTTGCTATGGTCCTTGACTTCAACTTGATCCTAATTTTGAAAATTCTTTTTATAGGAGAGAGAATGTGTTATGAAAAGATGAATAAAAGTGCAAAGCAGAAAATTTGAACATTTGTAGAAAAGAGGTGGAATAAAAAGAACAAAACATTAAAATGAGGAAAAAGGTAAAGCTCCATCTTATCATAGTAGATAAGACTGGGGGATAATCTACTTGAGCACATTTACTTAATGGTTGAATGAAATGAAAACAACTTTAACATTCTCCCATCACCACACAGTGTCAAACATGTGCAGTTTTTCTCGCTACCAAAGCTTATACAATATGGCCAACTTCAACCCCTAAGGACAAGTGAGACGAAGTTCTCCAAAAGAACGTGTAGCTCAATAAGTGCATGAATTTTAAAAATTGAAAGAAATGTTGATTCATGAATTGCAATATTATAAATTACTATACTCCCTCAAATACTTGACTCTGCACCAGTGATAGTGGATGACTAAAGAGCAGACTTTACAAGAACCTAAATGTTTACTAGGACCTCAGCAGAATTCTACTACCTCACCCCAAAATTCCCATGTGAAAACATTGTACCCCCACTCCTTCCTCTCTTAAATTTCAGCGACAACACAGTTGTACGGATTTGCCAAGGAAAAAAAAAATGGGAATAAGCCACCTAGGTTTAGCTCCTAAAATGCACAGAAACTTCAACCTGCAGGTGTTTCCCTGTTTTGGATACTTTCTATTTCAGAAATTGTAGGAATGCCACAGAAATAGGTCAGGGCTGTTTCTGTAAATTTGAAAATTTAAGAAATATATTTCTAACGTAGAAACATGTTTTTTTAGTCTTTTCTTAAACAAGAAGAATCAAAAATTCAAAAACAACTATATTATTCTAAATTAAACAGAATAATTTATAATTCAACAATTACAGATAGTAATAACTATCTAAATAAATATTCTTTTGATATTAATACAAAATTCACTATATATACATATATGTTCCGGTTTCCACCTCCTATATTCAAAGAATGTTGTTTTGCCTTATTTGTTTCCACATTCCGGTTCCTGTGCTACTTAGCTTGGTAGTCAAATAATAGGGTCTAGGTTAGAGATCAGACACTCAGGCCCCACAACTGAGAATTCTACAATAAACTTTTTTTTTTTGGCAAAAATAAAAGTGTAAAACAAACCTGAAAGCAAGATGTTCGACGTGCAAAATTGACACAACCACAGATGGTGCACATCCAATCAGATGGCACTGAGATACTTCTATGGCTGAGATGCCCAGATTTCATAGCATTTTCTTGACCAAAAGGTCCACCTGCCCCCCCAGTTGGCTTACTACTGAAAGACAACATAATCCAAAGAGGAAATAAGTATGCTTGTAGATTATCATTGATCTTAGTATTATAATTACATAGACATTAATGGGGAATATTGTCAACAGAAGCTAGAAAGATGACAATTGAAGACTTAATTTGAATTTTACCTGTAAATGAATTCCAAGGTATTTCATGAACATACAACATACAAAGATTAACATTTTTTTGAACTGAATACAGAGGATAACATGGAATTCAGCAAAAAATATATATATAGAATTCTGTCACAGGACTTGCAGCAGCAATGCCCACTGGAGTCTTAAGAAGAAAGAAATACCTATACTCAAAGAAAAGTTTCCTGCCATCCACAACAAGGCCATCATCTCCAATCCTATCCATCATCTTACAAGCTGCATCCTGTTTCATAGAGATAACAGTAACTGTTATTTTCTAGCCATTATCAAAAGCCAACACACACAGTAAAAGTAGCTGATGCATAATAGGTACCACAGAAGGAAAATCAATAAAAGCAAATCCACGAGAAATGCCAGAAGTTCTCTCTTTGATCACGCGGATATGGCGAAGGGGTCCCCACTCAGCCTGGCAACCAATATATGCACTCTTATTTAAATAGCTGACATTATATACTTTTTTTTAAAAAAACATAGACCATGACATTACAAGTATCTGATACAGATCCTCCTCCGTTGTCTTTTGAGAGAGACCTTTCACAACAACAGTAGCAGATGGGGCCTGCAGCAACACATCTTTCTTGTTGAAACCTTTTAACTTGCAACAAATACAACTGGATAATCACTAAGAACATTCAAAAAAACCAAGAAAAAGTGTACCACAGTATAAGCCCCTCGCTGACGCTTCTCCTCACGGTCTCTTCGCCTCTCAGTCCTCTCATGTCGACCATCATCATAGCTATCTTCTCGTTGATTTCGACCATGACTTCGACCTCGAGGGGACCTTGATCTAGGACGATCATCACGTCCACGAGAGCGAGATCTTTCATGCCTTCTATGTGGACTCTGATCTCTTTCCCGACTCAAATCTCTCTTCTCACGTTCTCGTTCACGGGATTCACGCCGCCTCCAGTTTCCATCTCTCTTACTACTTCTTTCATAGTCTGAATCATAACTATGACGACCATATTCATCCCTCTCACGGCTATCCTCCCTACTTTGACTGGAAACACGAGGCCTATAATCATAATCATCATATGCATAGCCATCCCGATCACGACCCCCAAACCTAGCAGGCCTATCAAACCCATGATCTCGATAGTTATCCATACCACGATAGCCATCACGAAATTTATCAAGTTCCTGATATGAATCAATTTCACGATCACGAAAAGCATCCAAATCATGGTATGAATCCATGTAAGGTTTCTCATGTCTCCTAGAATCCCTATCAAGAGGATACTCTTCTTCATAACTTCTTCTCCTTGATTGAGACCAGAGACCAACAGCAGAAGGTGGTGGATAGCTCTCCCTTTCTAAAACATCCCGGTGAAAAGCATTTCTTGGGTAGACGTTATCCCTTGCATATCGTTCATCATATGAACCACCAACCCTGCCAAAGTAAGATCAAATTGGATGGAAGAGAAAAGATAAAATATGATACCACACAGTCAACTAGAAAAATAAAGAGGCAAGAAGAAAACCACCATAACCATAACAAAGGAAAAGAAATCAGCACGACTCATAATGCAGAGATCAAGCACAAATCATATTGCAAAAATCTTGCAAATAAAACATATCAACTTGACTCCAAATAATTAAATATAAGTGAACTTAAAACTACCCATAAGCACAACCTAACCATTGTCATGATGACAAGCATCATTCAGCACTCACCGGTAGTTTGGCTCATGGACGCCACCATACCCCTCCAAAGCCTGTGGATTCAAGAGAATAAGCTATGTCAGCAACAAATATCAATCATGATAGGCAAATCCATTCCATATCTTCAGTGCCCCACAGCTTTCTCTTTATTTTTGTTTAAGGTTGAGGGATGCCCCATTAAAAAAAGGACTATCACATGAGCCCTAAAAATATCTTGAATTATCATCCCATATATGTGATTTTATTAAGGAGGAAACCACAATTACGCTGTTATTATCCCATCCTTGCTGGAGACCATAGCGACCGGGATCCATTTCTTTGCAAGCAAATAATCGCCAGTGAAAACCCCCACTTCTGCCCTGCAAAGCTCTCGGTGATTGCTCAGAATGTTCTAAATCCTTTTCCTGTAATATGCACAAACATAGACAGTTATATCACAGTGAAACAGGAAGCTCAGTAATTCCCATGCGTTTGACCTCGACCTCTTCTTTTACAACCTGAATCCTCTCCACAAAGTCAGCCAACAACCAATTCTCCAAATTTCTCAACACACAAATAGAAGCATTTTGATAGCAGACAAAGCCATCAGCTAAACATCATGTTTTGACATAATATATCAGCCAATTAAGGCCATGTAAATGCAGGCAGTGCATGTCAATACCAAACAATCAAAACCACAACCCTTATGATTATTAATTCCCACCAAACAAAACTACACAGTAGCAATTAACATCATGTTTTAGATTAAACAAAAAGCAATTAACATTGAACAGAACATTAGGAGACAAAATTAACAAAAAAAAAAAACACCAATCCATATCCAAACACGCAAATTTAACTTCTTAACGATTGCCACGAAACACGAAAATAAACAATTCTACATCGCATATAATCGTTCAATTTTGAGATAGCAAAAGTATTAATAACAACATTTAAAAAAAAACAGAACATTCAATTGAAATTTTTCATTGCTCTCGAATAAATTGCGATCAATAGGAATAGAGATACAAAAATCAGAGTACTTCTAAAAGAACCAAAACCCTAATTCATGGATAGGATAAAGGAAGATGAAAATTATACCTAAAAAGGGTGGATCGATGTTTGATTATGTTTGTTTCAATCTGCGTCTTCTTGTTTTTTTAAGTTATGTCTCTTCGTCTTCGTCCTCTGTTCGTCTTTGTTTATAGTTTTTTTTTTTCTTCTTCTTCTTTGTGTGTGTTTATGCGTTCATAACAGAAAACTATTGTACTGTCCGAGACTCGGGCCCGGCTTCAGGTTTTTGTGTTTTTACGAAGCTTGTAGACCCGGTTTGGTCAAGGATGGATGTTGCGACTTGTAGACCCCGGGGACTACATGCTTATTTACAGCTTGTTTAAATTTTATAGCAGGGGTGAGGTGAGCACCGTCGAAGAAATACTAGATTTACTGGCTGTTTACTGATGGAGAACTGTTTTCTATTTTCTAACTTTAGTTTTCTTAGAAAATTATGTTGCGTTTACTTCCAGAGAATTATTTTTATTTTTATTTTTTAATTTTTAAAGAAAATAAAATTTTTTCATTTTTATAGAAAATTTGTAAAACATGTTTACTTGTTAGAAATGAAAACACGGAGTTTTCAGTTTCAAATGAAAACACGGAATTTTCACTTTACAATTTTAATAAGGAAAATTTAGAAAATAATAAAAACTTGTTTTCCACTTTTCTTTTAAAATTAGGAAAACAGTGAAAATATTTTTCAAGTGAGATTTTTATGAAAATACCAAAAGTAAACACAAATTCTTATTTTCTATTTTCATTTTGAAAATTTTTTTAGAAAACTGAAGTAGTTTTCTCAAAGTAAACACACTTTAGAGTTTTCATTTTCTATGAAAAACTCTAGAAAATATGAAATTTTGTGTTTATTTGTTAAACTTAAAAAGATGTTTTCTAATTTATAATAAAATAATGTTATCATAGATTATAATAAATAAACATATATAAGAGATCTATATAGATATATAAAAAGAGTTTACAATATATATATATGGTTAAGTTTTATTTTTTTTAAGTAAGAGTTACGTTTTAAGTTGAAAAATATAAATTAGTAGATTAAAACTAAAAAATGGGGCAAAATTAGAAAAATATGGTAAAATATCTAAAACATAGGAAAAAAAATATATAGTAACATTAGACAAAAGTTTAATAGAAATAAATTGTTAAAAAATCCTATAAAATAGGAGAAAGTGCATTAGTGGGATTCAAAAGGTGGTATAATAAAATCTTCCGTATTTTCTAATTGGAAAACACATTTATTTTTAAAGAGAAAAACAACAGAAAATATTTTAAATTGTCTCCAAATCCCTTTTAAATTTTAAAAAACATAGAAAACTATTTTCTTTAGAAAATTTTAGAAAGCTATATGATATGAACAACAAACTCTAATTTTCATTTTCAAAAGAAAATTTTTCTAAAAAACAACTCTAGTTTTCCATAAGTAAACAACCCCTTAAGTTTCCGTTTAGTTTTGGAAAACAATGTTTGTTTTTTTAAAAATTATTAGAATTTTTTTTTTGAAAAAATTAGAAAATAAATTTTATTGTTTAGTTGTAATATTTTCTAATTTAGAAAATTAGAAAATTATTTTCTAAATTTTTTAAATTACAACAGTAATTAGAAACCTAATAAAAAAATGTTTTCTAAGTTTTTTAATTAAATTTTTTATATTATTTACATAACTATGAGTTTTTGAACTTTTATAACTTTTTATATTATTTTTCTTCCTTAAGTCTTCATCATTACCACATGTTCCTCCTCCACCACTGCCGTCATCATTGCTGTCGCCGTCGTCGCCACCGCCGCCGCCGCCGCCGCTGCCACCACCATTGCAACCCCACCGCCGCCGCTGCCACCACCATTGCAACCCCACCGCCACCGCCACGCGCCACCACCACCATCACTGCCACCACCGTCACCCTAAATAGATTTAATAATAATTACTATTATATGAATCACAATAATAATTATTATATTAAATAAAAATTTATTATATTAAATTTTATTAGAAAAATAAAAATTATGAGAACATGAAAAAATGTAAAATGAAAAGTTATAAAACAAAAATGATTTTTTATTTTATGTTTTCTATTTTGAAAAATGAAAAACTAGAAAATAAAGAAAACTAGAAAAGGAAAAAATGTTTTTCAAAACTAAACAACCCTTAAAATTTTTGGAACTATACTAAATTTTAGAGATTTGAAAAATAAAATCTTCAATACTACACTAAATTTTAAAATTTTCATATCGGTAGCATTCCATTTTTGAAACGGGTCAGTATGCATATTCGGTTCTTTCTAAAATAAATCAGTATGGTACAGTTCAAAATGGGAATAAAAAATTTACACATTTTATAGTATAAAAAATTATAATTATAATTATAATAATTTTTTTTACCTCATTAATTTTAAATAATACCAATAAGATTATTTAATGAAAATAATAATTAATAATTTATTAAATATAATAATAACAATATATTTAAATTAATAAAAATGATCTAACTTCTCTTATTTTTGTTTGTAAAGTCACTACTTACTTTAGTCCAAACGATTAGGGGTGGCCACGGTTCATGAACCGGGTTGTTCCTGTTTGGAACCGCCGTTTCACGGTTCCACCTAGGGTGGAACCGAACCAGAACCGGCCTTACTCCGGTTTTGGTCCGGTTCCAAACCAGCCGGTTCTGGTTCATGGTTCCGATTTTACCAGTTCAGTTTTTTACGCACTGTAAAAAAGTTGTGGTATTTTAGAAAATAAAATATATCACGAGTAAGAGAAAATTATGTATAATTTTATATGAAGTTGTGACTTGCATTTTTTGACTTTTTGACATAATTTTTTTCATAAACTGAACCAGAACCAGCCGGTTCGAAACCTGAACCGGCCGATTCAGAACCAAAACTGCCGGTTTACGGTTTTAGAATGAGTGGAACCGGCCCTGAACCGGTCCCTCCCTCGGTTCAGGGCCGGTTCTAGGTTTGATCGGTTCCGGTTCTGGATTTGACCGGTCCGGTTATGGGCCAAAACCGGCCCGTGGCCACCCCTACAAACGATGTAGTTTTGGGTAAAAGTACGTGGTTTTGGTTATTTATAATATATGTCTATATATATATATTAATATACAACAAAAATAATAATTATAATAATTTTATTTAGCTCATTAATTTTAAATAATATCAATAATATTACTTAATAAAAATAATAATTAATAAGTTATTAAATATAATAATAACAATATTGTAGGCGGCGGGATTCAGCGCTGGTTTGGCGACCACGACACTGTGCAGGCTCAGGACCCACTAGAAAATACAAACACAAGCCTTTTGGGCCTAGATCGGAGAAGGAAGTTGCCACCCGGGTGAAATTCGGGATACTTATACAGCAACTGGATCCCACGGAGGAAGCTCAGCAGCTGTCCTCAGAGACTAGGTCCGGAAACTGAGTATGGGCTTTTAGAATGCCCACCCAACCTTGCGATCGGCATCCGTTTATATTTCGTGTTTTATTATTTTTAATTATTTAATTATTTCTTTATTAACATGCAAAATTACAATTTCCTTCAAACCATTTCCAAAATTTACAATTAAGTCCAAGTTTGTTAATTAGTCCATTTTTGCATACAATTATGTATGATTCACAACATACATTCACATAATATCATCATTCATCCACAATTAACAATAAATAAAATAACAAAAATAAATAATACATGCACACAAAGAAAATGAGGGGAAGGAGAAATGAATTATAACCCGTTTGACATACAGAAATTAAAATAATAGAAAAAGACTAAAATTAAATCTACAAATTTTAATAGACAATAGGCCACTAATTATTCAAGCCTGCGAAAAACTTCTATTTTACTATCCCAAAAAACCTACAAAAATAAGAATGTCAGTACATAATAATTAAAGTCATAAATATACAATAAAATATACAAAATTAAAAGGATACATGCAAAGAAACACGAATTGCCACATCTGGAAACCATCCAAACCGTTCATTAAGGCGTCGCCTCATAGTACTAAGGCGGAACAAATACCGCCTTAGCATACTGGGGTGTCGTCTCAGTAGGCTCTAAAAGCGTTAATAGGCAAAACACAAGCATTAGAAAATGATCAAGCTAAACAAATATCAAGCCAGGTCCCAATTATACAAAAATCAATTATATTTAGAGTGCAAATCGATTCATAGATTCATGTGCATAAGGATGGCATTATGGAATCTAATACCAAAACATGTCTCAATCATGCAAAAATTAATCAATAAACTCAACAATCATAGAGATGTATTTTGAATCATATGAATTATGTCATGTTTGTGTTATTTGAAAAGCATGCCAATGTGTTTCAAAACAATGAACAAAATAAGAGAAAAGTTCCAAAGATCCTACTGATAGAATGCAGGTTTGAAAATTCTATGTCTCAGCCCTCAGAAGCTTCTTGTATGGAGGTAATGAGCATTGAACAATGTAAAGCTAGGACCTTCTATTGCCTAAGAAGTCACGTCCTCTACTCCTTGCCTCAGGCTCCTGCTCTATTTCTCTGTGATTTTTTTTCTTTTTATTTATCTCTCCCTCACTCCCTCTATCTCCCACTTCTTTCCACTTCCAGCTCCGTGTAATCACGTTCCAGAGGGACGTGGTTTACAGGTTACTGGCGTGGAGAAAGTTACATTAAATTTTTTTTTAGCAAACTGCACCGAGGCGCCGCCTCAGTGCACTAAAGTGCCACCTCAGTGATGAGACGCCGTCTCAGCAATACTGAGACGACCGCCTCAGCGATAAGATGACCGTCTTAGTGCGATGAGGCGAAACCTATTAGAAGACTTTAATAGGCTTAATGGGCCGTAGACTTATTAAATAGGGAAAAATCTCAAGCTTTAGACTGTATGGGCTCATTTTATTTGGACTTTCATCATTGGGCTCTCGCTCTTGGGCCAGGCCAATCCAAGTGTCAATAGTTTGCCCTTCTATTTTTTCAAAAAGTGAAATGCAAGCAATGTAATGAGATTTATGGAAAAGCACATGCAAGCATTATAATGATTTATGAAAGAGCATAAATGCAAGCAATGAAAAAAGATTCCAATCTTCGGAGTGAGATATTTGAGAAAATATTATAATTTTTAGAGTCGGATGTTCGGAAAGGATTTTAATTTATTTTTGTCTATCTGGGTGTTCAAAATCAAGAGGCTTTCAATCAAAAAAAATAGTCTCGTATCGTCAACCTTGATATTCAAATCAAGAGGTTAGAGACTTGTTGCTAAGGTTTCTGTTCGTTAACCTCGAAGTCAACTATCCGAGAGAACATCCTAAACCATCTATGTCAGCCTTAATGTTCAAAATCAAGAGGATTTTTAAAAATAATTTTAAATCATCGACCTTGATGTTCAAAATTAAGAGATTTTTTAAAATAATTTCAAGCCATCAACATTGATGTTCAAAATCAAGAGGTTTTTAAAAATATCTTCAGACCGTCATCCTTGATGTACAAAATCAAGAGATTTTTTATCATAGAAAAGAGAAAAGCCTTATAACCACTTTCAGTGTCAGGCGAGGTTAAAAGAATGCATCGTATAGTCATCTAGGCGTTAGGTGGGGACCGATAAAATATGTCATTCACCCATCTAGGCATTAGGCGGGGATAACTAAGATGTGTCATTTAGCCATCTAGGCATTAGGCGAAGATCATCCGAACTGCCATATAGCCTTTGAGGCGTCAGGTGAGATTATAAACTTGAGCCGTATAGCCATTTGGGTCGTCAAGTAGGATCAATAAGAATGAGCTATATAGCTATCTAGGTCACCATGTAGGATGCTATATTTTAAAAGATTTTACGTCTGGCCCGCATTCAGAAAATGATACATTCAAATAACACAGAGCTAGCGCATGCATGATCATGATTTTTGGTAGCTTTTGAAAGTGATTATGACAAACACAATGTCATGTAATGCAGAAAAGATGCATTATTCTATGCGTGCATGCATAAGATCCAAAAGTAACTTTACAAAACAGTTTCATGTATGCATAAACATATAGTTTTGAAAATACTCCATTTATACCAACTAGCTGAATGCCTCTTCTATTTAAAGCTGATCTTTGGGACCAGTCTCCCTTCTATCATAGAGTCCAAATTTGAAAATTGAGTCTATCACAGAATGTTATTGATACCAGTATTATTGAAAATAGAATTTGAGACCCTCTAATGACTGAATTGGGATGATGACAACCACAGATGCTTCGATTTGGTTACACTTTGAAAATGCTTTACTGGTGCAAGACTGTCATGATCATGCTCAATATGAAGGAGACACTCCATGTGCCCCCCAGTAAGATTCCACTGCCCTTAAAGCTCACATGATTGCCCCCAGCTTAAAATTGCAACCAATTTTTTTTAATTGATACCAATATTATTGAAAATAGAAATTGAGACCCTCTAATGACTGAATTGGGATGATGATAATAACAGATGCTTCTGTTTGGTTGCACTTTGAAAATGCTTCACTGGTGCAAGACTATTATGATCGTGCTCGATATGAAGGAGACACTCCATGTGCCCCCCAGTAAGATTCTATTGCCCTTAAAGCTCACATGATTGTCCCCTAGCTTGAAATTGAAACCAATTTTATTTTATATTCCCTCTTTTACTTAGGCCGCTCTCTTTTGAGAGTCTTCAAACCTAGCTGGGTCTTTTTTTTCTTTTACTTAGGTTGCCCTCTTTTGAGAGTTTTCAAACCTAGCTGGATTTTTTCCTTTATTTTCTCTCTTTTGCCCAGGTCACCCTCTTTTAGGTGTTTTCAACCTAGCCGGGTGGTTGTAAAATCATAATGATGATTAACCACTATTTTTTATCATACATGTTGTTAGTCTGCCTAGTGCTCTTACAACTGATTGTCTGATGTCTATGCTGTTGTGATGTGCTCGCCACTAATTGTTTGATGCTCGTGTTACTGGCTGTTTGATGTCTATGTTGTCACTTTAGCTGCTGATTCAAAAAAATCCATGTCTAACACTTTGTGTGCTAATATTATGTCAATCATGCTCATTTTATATGGTTACTCATTCATTATAACTATACACGCTACATTATACCTGTTATTAATTAGCTCTTTGCGGGTCTTCTAACCAACTATTTTTCAGCTGACAATTGAAGGAAATTTTATTTTAAATCTTTGGAATTGGCATCGTTGGTGATTGGGAACGATTTGTAAAATTGGATACTGAAAGATAAATATGGTTGGCTCTTCAAGTAAGGGTGGATGGTGGTATGGAGATTTTTCTTTCTTATTTTTTTATTTTCCCATTTTGGAAATGGCCAATTTATCTTATATAAAGAAAAAAATGAGGTTTGTAATGCTCAAAGGAAAACTAAAATTCGATTCTGACATTTAACCCCTTTTATTCGATGTGGTTTCTCTTCTTTTTCTTTTTTTTATTTGTCTCTCTCTCTCTCTCTCATTCAAGCATAACATAAGGTGCATAATCATAACAAATTTATAATCATATAAATTGAGTAGTCTATCATTTATTAGCATAAAATAAAAAAAATTACAGCAAAATACTTGTTCTAAATTATTACAGCCATAAGAGATAATAATGAAAATCATTCATAAGTACTCAGGTTCAGGTCAGCTTTAATTTTTACTCCAAAGTGGTACAGCTCTTCAAAATTTCTTATGCCCATATTTTTTAGCTTATTGGCAAGGGGTGGAATACATACTTCTGCAGTTATGAGTAATTGATCAGATTTTGCAGGTTTATGCTTCATTTGATCTAATTTTCCTCTCCATCTGTTCAGAAAGCTCGTGAAGGATTTATTAGGTTCCTACTTTATATTCTGTAACTTTTGAAGGGAGACTTTAAATTGAGAATTCAGCTCATACTGCTTGATGAAGGTTGAATACAACTCCTTCCAATTTTGTTGAACATGTGCATCCAGGGTGTAGTACCACTTAACAGTAGCTCCGGTCAATGACTTCAGAAAATTATTTAATAATTTGTGCATTGGTCAGTTTAGTGGGCTTCATAAAAGTGACATACTATCGAAGATATAGGTAAGGGTCTTCTGTCCCATCATACTTTTTAATGTCTTAAAACCTAAACTTTGGGGGCAATAGTTCCTCTTCCTCCAGATCTAAGTCGAAAAAATCATAGTTGAGCCCATGCTTCTTCATTGCAGCTTACAGTTGATCCATTTAGTTTTTCATGTCTTTTCATCCATTTTGGTTCAGTTGAATCTTCTATTGCTTTCAGTTTTTCTTTAAGTGGTTCACCAATAATGGTTCTGGTTTCAAAATCTTCTTCATCAATGGGTCTCTTTTTTGCTATCTTAGTAATTATATCTTCACACATTTGTCACATCTCATCCCTAAATTCTTTCAGAATCTCTTACCTGAAATATTCTGGATCAAAGTTGGAGGGTCTCGACATTCTGTTTCCTTATGATGTGGTCTCAATTGATTAGTTGGATTCTTGATATTGGTGGACCAAATTACCCTTGACTTGCTTCTAAAACAAAGAGACTTTCGGCTGTAAACAATAGATTTGAAAAAAATGAGTGACATGTATGCATGAAAATGCAGGTTATTTACAATTATTTACTATTATCTACAATCAAGAAGAACACAAACAAGTCACAAAAGCGAACTTTCTAACCTTATCCCTCCCATACGCGTGTTCAATGGCGAGTCTCTTACCCTAAGATTTTTGGTTTGGGTTTTGATTATCATAAGGGGATAACAAAACCGACGTCTATATAAATCTCTTAAAACGATAGCAACAAACAAGTAGGAAATCTTATAAATAAAACTAAAGTCCAACATAACGGGCCATAATAGGGTAGTAGGGCCTAACCTAAAATAGTCCATTATCATTGGGCTTGAACTTTATAAATAAGACTACTATATGGTATCAAACACATGTATTTTTGGGAAGATCCTGGGAAGAGTTACTAAGCCATTATATGAGCTGGGTCTAGGGAAAGTTCAAAGGCTCCTACAACTTCATACTTTCTTTCCATCTCTCCACTTAAAGGTCCGAATGATATACTTAATTATATTCCACTATTAGTGACAATAACTATATATCCTACCGCCAGGTTTGAATGAAATACAGGCATCAGAGTAACAACTACTGTCGAGTTATTCGGGACTGAGTACGCAATGTGTGAGAAAAGTGTTGTGAATGCAAAAGAAATAATTAGATAATTAAAAATAATAAAACACAAAATACTTAGAAATCACTTTCTCTATCTCTAGTAGAGTCGCCACTGTAGGCGGCAGGATTCAGCGTATGCCTAAGTGTTTGGCGACCAAGATACTATACGGGCTCAAGGCCCACTAGGAAATACAAACACAAGCCTTTTGGGTCTAGATCGGAGAAGGGAGTCGCTACCTGGGTGAGATCCGGGACACTTATACAGTAAATAGATCCCACAAATAGAGCCCAACAGCCATCCTCAAAGACTGGATCTGGAAACTAGGTATGAGCTTTTAGAATGCCCACCCGACCTTGCGATCAGGCTCCGTTTATGTTTCCTATTTTATTATTTTTAATTATTTAATTATTTCTTTATTAACATGAAAAATTACAATTGCCTTCAAACCATTTCTAAATTTTACAATTAAGTCAAAGTTTGTTAATTAGTCCATTTTTGCATGCAATTATGTTTGATTCACAATATATATTCACATAATATCATTATTTATCCACAATTAATAATAAATAAAACAACAAAAATAAACAATACATGCACACAAAGAAATGGAGGGAAGGAGAAATTAATTATAACCCATTTGGCATAAAAAATTAAAATAATAGAAAAAGACTAAAATTAAATCTAAAAATTTTAGCGGTCAATAGGCCACTAATTATTCAAGCCTGCAAAAAATTTCTATTTTATTATCCCAAAAAACCTATAAAAATATGAATGTCAGTACATAATAATTAAAGTCACAAATATACAATAAAATATATAAAATTAAAAAGATACATGCAAAGAAACACAAATTGCCACATTTGGAAACCATCCAGACCGCGCAGAGGCGGCGCCTCTTCATTGAGGCATCGCCTCATAGTACTAAAGCAGAACAAATACTACCTTAGCACACTGGGCGTCACCACAATAGGCTTTAGAAGCATTAATAGGCAAAACACAAGCATTAAAAAATGATCAAGCTAAACAGATATCAAGCCAGGTCCTAATTATACAAAAATCAATTATATTTAGCGTACATATCGAGTCATAAATTCATGTGCATAAGGATGGCATTATGAAATCTAATACCAAAACATGTCTCAATCATACAAAAATTAATCAAGAAACTCAGCAATCATAGAGATGTATTTGGAATCACATGTATTATGTCATGTTTGTGTTATTTGATAAGTATGCCAATGTGTTTTAAAACAATGACCAAAATAAGAGAAAAGTTCCAAAGATCCTACTGATAGAATGCATGTTTGGGAATTCTATGTCTTAACCCTCAGAAGTTTCTTGTATAGAGGTAATGAGCGTTGAACAGTATAAAGCTAGGATCTTCCATTGCCCAAGAAGTTATGTCCTCTACTCCTGCTCTCTTTCTCTTTTGCTCTCTCTGTTTGTTTACATTTTTTTCAGTGACAATCCTCCTCTTTTTTTTTTCAACGTCAAAATGGCTCCCCCCTTTCTCTGTGATTTTTTTTCTTTTTATTTTTCTCTCCCTCACTCCCTCTATCTCCCACTTCTAGCCCCTTATAATCACGTTCTAGAGAGACGTGGTTTATAAGTTGCTGGCGTGGAGAAAGTTACGTTAATTTTTTTCTAGCAGACTGCATTGAGGTGCCGCCTTAACGATGAAGCGATCGCCTTAGTGCACTAAGGTACCGCCTTATCTTAGTACTGAGATGATCGTCTCAGCGATGAGGCGACAGCCTTAATGTGATAGGCGTCGCCTCAGTGATGAGGCAAAACCCATCAAACAATTTTAATGGGCTTAATGGGCCGTGGGCTTGTTAAATAGGCCAGAATCTCAAGCTTTATACTGTCGGGCTCGTTTTATTTGGACTTTCATCATTGGACTCTCCCTCTTGGGCTGGACCAACCTAAGTGTCAACAAATATATTTTAATCTCTTATTTTTATTTGTAAAATCACTACTTACTTTAATCAAAACGATGTAGTTTTGGACAAAACTACATCATTTTGATTGTCTATAATATATGTTTATATATTAATATACAATAAAAATAATAATTTTATTTAGCTCATTAATTTTAAATAATATCAATAAGATTAATTAATAAAAATAATGATTAATAAATTATTACATTTTTACTTGTCAATAATAATAATAATAATAATAATAATAATAATAATAATAATAAAATTAATAAAAATATTTTGTTAATAATTTATTTTTTATATTTTAAACACAATCCTATTAATTTTTATCATATATTATTATACACATATTACTTGATAATATAATGAAAAGTATATAATCAAGTTCACTACTATTTAATTAATATTTATATATTATTTATTAAATTAATATTTGGTACTATATTCGGTTTTTGGTTCGATACGATTTTAGTATGGTTTAGTACGGTTCTCGATTCAGTTTTTTTTATAAATATCCAGTACCATAATTAGTGAAAAAAATTTGGTTCAGTTTTGTTCGAGTTAAAATTATTCGGTTTGGTATAGTTTTAATGTCTTTTGATTTAGAATTTTAGTTCGATTCAGTATTTTCTCTGTCCCGTGCTCAGCCCTATTTTATAGTGTAAACTAATCATCAACATTTTGTTATCCCCTTTTCTATTACACTTTTTCTACTATAGATTACACTCAAAAGATTATAATAGTATGGACCCACTATCAAATCACATATTTACTTTCATAATTTCTACATATCCCATAATAAATAAATTATTTTTCTAAAATATGATTTCCATATTTTTTGAAAGGGATAACAGCTCTGTCAGTTCTAAAGAAAGTTATGTTTTTTTAATTGAGTCCTAGAAGAAAAAAAATTTACAATCAGTTCCTAAAATAAATTAAAATACTGACCGTTAGTCCTAGCCTGTTAAATATAACAGAACTTGATGATGTGTCAGACAGCTTGCACTCCTTATTAACACCTCACTGGCCATGTCTATATTTGCCATGCTGTTCCGCCACATAAGATCCACATTAAGTGAAAAGTACCTATCAAAACACATCTCATCCTTATTAGCATCAACCCATTCTTTATACTACTTCAAAAACATCTTATACCTATCAAAACATATTATTTCAATGTCATATTTTTCCCTATTATCCAATTCCTCAATTACCACTCTCTACGCCTGCAACTTATGAGCTTTTCTGATAAACTCAAGCTCCTTCCTATTAACCTCCCAACCTTTAGGTGGGCAATCCCTAGGCGGCACGTGTCTCAAAACCAAAGGACTTGCCTATAATGTTTACAGTATTTTTGGAATTTTGCCTTTGATTTTGAATTTCTTTTTATTCCACTCATTTTCAATTAATCCTATTTCTTTCATCTTTTAGTGATGGTAGCATTTTGACAGACATCCATTAATGCTCTTTGAGAAGATGGAAGATTATGAGACTTATTGTGAGATATGTGGATAGCTCTGTACTAATTCCACATGTGGTTATTGTGAATGCAACTTTTACCTCTATAATTATTGTTTGGATATCCTACAATAAGAGATCCAACACTTCTCTCATCCATGCACTCTCATAATGCTTACAACTCCTCTTTATCAATGCAAAATTTGTAGCAGAGAAAGCTCCGGCTTGACCTTTTACTGCGGCGAGTGTTATTTCCATTTGTCTGCTAATTATTTTTAAGATATCTTTTGTGCTTTTAGAAAATATCGAGCATTTTCTTCATCCCTACCCTCTTACTTTAATAACTTCAAACTTCACATGCAATGTTTGTTATAAAAATTGCTCAGGCTTTAACTATAACTGCAAGAATTGCTATTTTGACATGGATATTGAGTGTGCTTAAGCTTCTATCGTAAACTCTGACAGTGAAGAAAAGCACATCTAGCACTTTAGTCATCGACATCCATTGATACTCCTTCAGAAGATGTAAACTTTTGAAGTTTATTATGAAATATGTGGAAACCTCTACTCAGATCTTACTTGTAGTTGCTAAAAATGCAACTTTTATTTTCACAAATCTTGTATGGATGCTCTATGTTAAGAGATTCAATATTTATTTTATCTATGTACCCTCACTAACTCCATTTTATCAATATGATAGTTGCAACAAAATCTCCTCAGGCTTGACTTTTTGCTGTGGTAAGTGTTATTTTCATCTTTGTGTTGGATGCTCTATATTGCTTAAGAAAATTCAGTGCTTCCTTTATAGAAATCCTCTAAGACTTGGTGAAAAGAACGTCGTCGATGATTTTTTCTGCAATGCATGTGGAACATGCTGCTCAGGATATACCTATGATTGTAGGGAATGCAACTTTTTTTTACACAAATCATATGTTGAACTACCAAAAGAGAACCATCATCCTTTTCACTTCCAGCATCCTCTCTCATTGTTGAAGATAGCTTATCAACTTTCAAGAAAAGTAAGGTGTAATTTATGTCTAAAGGAATGCTATAATTTTGCCTATCGTTTTGAGCAATATGATATCCGAATCCATGTTAAATGTGCTTCCAGTGATTGGAGAGGTACCTCTTCCCCTTCATTAAGTGATTTGCGAGCAAAATCAGCTTTCAGAGTGAGGATTTCTTCCCATGGACCCACCCGTGCTCGATCCAATTTTTGCGATGCCATTCTTCCTCCTTGGCCTCATCGCTGATGGTGGGGCTGAAGAATTCAGTCAAGTTGTCATCTATCGGGAATTCATCGGAGCTGAAGCATCTTGGAGGTGCTGACGTGGAAAGTAAGGGAGGAGTTGTGATTATGAAGAAGGGAGGATGACATGGCAAACATATATGACATGGCGGGTGAGGTGTTAACAAGGAGTGCAAGCTGTCTGACACATCAGTAAGTTCTATTATATTTGCCAGGCTAGGACTAACGGTCAACATTTTAATTTATTTTAGGACTTAATTGTAAACTTTTTTTCTTCTAGGACTCAATTAAAAAAATATAACTTTCTTTAGGACTGACAGAGCTGTTATCCCTTTTTGAAAAATAATTTATTAATTTCAAATTTTTTTTATTAATTTATAAGAATTTCATTACAATCATCCTTAATTAAAAATATTTTATTTAATTATTTTAGCTCCATCACATAATTAAAATAAATGGAAACATAAGTAATAATATAATAAATATTAATTTTAATTGTTATTGCCCTCAAATCGTTCCCAAATATATTCAACCAAGTCCAATCGAAATTGATAATATACTTTACGATCATATAGTTCCGCATTCTTTTGAAGGTAATTTTGAAAATCCTTGACATAACCTTTACTCATAGAGATTATAGGCTCTTCATCATCATTATTCTAGTTTGTTATTGCATCTCCCTCATATTTGACAATCATATTATGTAATATGATGTATGCGTACATTATTTTTTTAGTTTGTTTATGTGCTAAAAGCGAGTCGGGCCACATATAATAGCCCAATGAGATTAGAGCACTCCAAATACTCGTTTAATGTCTTTTCTTACAGCCTCCTACATTTGCTTAAACTTAATTTTTTTGAACCTTTTGGATATTTGAAATTATTAACAAATGTTGCCCACTCTAATTATATACAATCTGCTAGATAATACCCTTTTTATTATTGTGTGCATTTACTATAAATTAAACTTCGGGAGTGTATCCTTTCAGTATGTCATTAAATAATGGAGATTGGTTGAGTACATTGATATCATTATTAGACCCTGTAACAATAAAAAATGCATGTTATATCTATAGGCCTGCTGACATGACTGCTTCTAGCATTATTGTGGGAACTCCTTGATCACCTCAGGTAAATTGACCTTTTTCTATACAACTGTGTAATTTTGATAATGCCAGCATAAGCAATCAACTATCAAGCATACCGAGAAAGCCGTGACACTTTTTATACAATTGAAGTAAATGTTCAACGTCATCAATATTAGGTCTTTTAAAGTATTATACCTTATAAATATTAATCACGCATTGACAAAACTATAATAACACTCGATTGAAATGGTTTCATTGATTCTTATATACTCATTATAATAGTCAGTCGGTGCTCCATATGCTATCTATTGAATAACTGCAATGCAATTTTAAAAATGGAGAAAATCCCCTTTTATAGGCGGCAACCCTCATGTGAAAAAACTCTAAATGATTTTCAACTTATTCCACAATTCAAAGGAATAACTCTTTTCTCATGCAAAACCTTCGACGAAATATATTTGAAGGATAAATTGGGTATTTGGAGAAATAGTCATTAAAAAGTAGAACATGTCCGATTTCACGCTCTTGATCAAAATACCTACACTTGTGTGGACATATATTAGAACTTTTGAATATTGTTTGCCTTTTACCACTATTCCAACAACATCATAATTTGCTCATTTGTGTTGTCCATCATTTCATAAACTAAAAACTTTTCAATTTCTTTTATAAGGGAGGGATCAGGATATTGAGACATTCTAAAATTTATTAATATGTTGTTTCAATATGTGGATATTCATTACTTATATATATCTAGTTATAGTTTAATTGTTAGTTTTCCAATGACTAGTTTTCCAACGGTTAATTTTATGACTAATTTTCCAATAGCTAGTTTTACAACAACTAGTTTCTAATGACTAATTTAAAATAAAACTAAATAAAATTACAAATAAAGTTACAATTATAAATAAAACTATATAAAATTACAACTAAACTTAAATTTAGAAATAAAATTACTTAAAATTAAAATTAAACTAAGGAATGTTATATTTAGCTTTTAGGATAGAACACATATGCTCATGAATATGAATTTGTTGCTCAGTTATGCCTATAGTATCATTGAGCAAGATTTCATAATCACTTTAAAAAGTATAATTTTTAAACTTATTTACTGAACTTTCTATAGCTTGTGTTTTTTTTCTCTATGTTGTTTTAACATGTTCCTGATTTGCTTGAGTTCCTCATTTTTATTTTCATCATTCACCTTTGACTTTCCCTTTTTCTTTCCCTTCTTTATTGCTTTTTAACTAATGGGATGAACTTCTACTTGATTGTCATCCATGTTGAGGCTTGTATCTAAATTGAATGAGGAAGTGTATGCCCTCCTTTCATCAATCCTTGTTTTAAAAATGTTGCATTATTTATTTTCCACTTTAGATCATCTTTCAACATCACCCACACATACTTATATACAAAATGCTTATTATTGTTTTACTTAAAAAGCTCATAGGCAAGTTGTTTCAATTGGTTATCATTCCACCCCACTATGATGTTCTCTAACTAATCTATTACAATGTTGGTGTTATTCATTAACTATTCAATTCAACTAATGCCAATGTGATTTCACGTCTTTTTCCTTTCTTGTTGATTTAGATTTTCAATTCTTATTAAAGTAGTCAGTGACTCATTTTGAAAAAGTCTTTTTACTTTGGGAGTTATCCATAATACTGTAATTGGGAATTATGAGCTAAGCGCTTGCAAGTAGTTTATCATTATCAATACTCCATGGAACACATTTACTATCAACTTTTTCCACCAGTTCATTAATGATGGTAATATTTTTCATCTCATGCTGTGTTGAATATGGTGGTATTTGAAACTCTGATATAGAATCTATTCATGTTGCATTTTCTTGCTCAGTGTTGAAATTGAAATTTTTCTTGACTCACTTGAAGTTTGTGGATTTTGAAAATTTGAGCTACATGAGAAATAACCTAATGCCAGATACATGTGAAATGGATATAAAAAAATTTGGAGAATAATTAGAAATAAGTGGAGAATATGAATAATTTTGCATATTTGGAGGAATACTAGAATAAGAAAAATTT
Source organism: Macaranga tanarius (assembly GCA_949673435.1). Lineage (NCBI taxonomy): Eukaryota > Viridiplantae > Streptophyta > Magnoliopsida > Malpighiales > Euphorbiaceae > Macaranga > Macaranga tanarius. Next base: position 4,623 of record CATIWO010060853.1, on the reverse strand, counting down.
GGATAAATTTGAAAATTTTGATGGTTTTGGTTTTGTGAAAAGGAAGAATTTTTTAGGGATAATGACATCGCTAGTCCTAAAAGTATGGTAGATTTCACAATTTAGCATTAAAAGTGAATTTGTTAAAAATTGAGTCCTATAAAAATTTAAATTTCTTACCGTTAGTCCTAGTCCATTAACTCTGACAGAATGTACTGACATGGCGTATACATCTCATTTTTCTTCATACCTCATCTTCCACGTCACTCCATTTTTACCACATCAGCTTCCACGCCACTCATCTTCTTCTTCTTCTTCTTTTTTAAATTGTTACCATCACATCAACTTCTAAGTAATTATCCCTTCTTTAAATCTCAAATTTCTTTCCATTAAATTCACTCCACTTTATTTGCAATTCAAACTTTGTTTTAGCCTTATATATATAAGCAACTACTATTTCTTTTTCTTTCTTATATTTTCCTTTTCTTTTTTTTGAGAGCCATATGATGGATCTCTCCTTTCATAGCCTACCACATCTATTATTGGGAGTTGAAGCTTTTATTTTCAGCTCTTGTAAGATTTTATGCTTATACCTTTGTTGGGTCTTTGAGTAGAGAGGTTCATTATTAGTGAATTTTACAAAAAAGTACAAGATTAAAATTTGGAGTTTTGATGGTTGATTCAAATAATTGAGAAGTTTGAGTTTTTTTAGTTTTCTTTTACTTGTAATTGCATATAATTTTCTTTTAGATTGAATAATTGAGAGAGAGAAATAGAGGAATTCGTTTGAATAATTGATGAGTCTTTTCTTTTTGGTTTATTTTGATCAAACAAGAATAAAAACAAGAAAAGATATTTTAATTTTTTTTTGTAAATTTTGAAAAAAAAATGCAACAAGATCACCCAAAAGAAGGTCAATAATTCTTTTCTCTTTAATATATGATCTGAGTTGTTCTTCCTTTGTTGGACACTGCTCCATGTCAAGAAAAATAACTCATCAACATTATTGAAGACATTAACAATAAGATTATTATTGTTGGTAGAGTTAATGACAGTCTAAAAAATTAATTATTGATGAGAATGACCTGCTAGAAAACTCCCAAAGAAGAGAGTGTGTTATTAGTGACATTCCATGTAAAAACTAAGTGACATTTCATGTAATTGTTTAAGTATTTAAGAAGAAAAGAAGAAGAAGAAGAAGAAGAAGAAGATGATGATGATGATGATGATGATGATGATGATGATGATGAGTGACATAAAAGCCGATGTGGTAAAAGTGGAGTGATATAGAAGCTGAGGTGTGAAGAAAAATGAGATGTCTATGCCATATCAGCATATTCTGTTAGAGTTGACGAACTAGGACTAATGGTGAGAATTTTAAATTTTTGTAGGACTCAATTGTTAATAAATTCACTTTTAGAACTGAATTGTGAAATCGACCATACTATTAGGACTTACGGTATCATTATCCCAATTTTTTATATTTGAAGCATTAAATATATTTTTAAAACTGTTAAAATTCTCATCTATAATGAGGGTATCTAAATCAAAGTATTTTTTTTGTTATGTAAAATAATAGAAAGAGGTTGAAGAAATAGAGATTGATAGATGAAAAATATTATCAATATTTATAGCTCAAATTTTGAACCAAAAAAATAAAAAAATTAGAATAATCAAAAGATTTAAAAACAAAGACCATTGCAAAATGCATTACTATTGTTGTAGAATTATGGAGAGCTTTACAAAAAAAAAATAAAAAAATGAAAGCAAATAGCCTACTAACCTGCAAAAAATAAAATATTACCATTGCATAATAGTTTCAAATAACAAATATTTTCAAATAAAAAATGAAAAACAAAAATAGCTAGCCTATTAACCAACCAGCAAAAGTTAATAAAATATTACCGTTGCATAATAGTTTCAAATAACAAACATTTTCAAATAAAAAATGAAAAACAAAAATAGCTAGCCTATCAATGAACCAGCAAAAGTTATTTTCATAATGCGTGTAATGAATATTACACATATCATCAATATGACACTCTCACTGTGGTGATAGTATAATTAAGTAGGTGTAATAAAGGATATTATATCTTTATTACACTCATTGTAGATGCCTTTAGAAAAAGGTAAATCTATGTGGGTAAAATCTGGTAAAAATATTTTGCCTAGAATAGAGCTTCTTTGATGCCTTTAAGGTATAAATATCTTTCAGTTTTATTCAGATATTAAATATAAACTATTAAATGAAAATGAAAAAAATAAACTTATAAGTTATAAACTTATAAGTTATAACTTATAACTTATAACTTTAAGGTATAGATATCTTTCAGTTTTATTCGTCTCAAATATCAACTTTTACAAAAAAAAAGGGATAATTAGACTTTAGGTACATTATCAGCTCTCCTAGATTTCATCCATCTCTTTACATTTGGCTTCCATCTGTAATCTAAAATTAATCAAACAAAAAAAGTAAAATTACATTAAAAAATTTTGAAAATTAAAAAATTATTAGTTCATAAGATTTTTTTTTTATTAAATATTAATGTATCCAATAAAATTTACAAATTTAAATTAGATTACAATATTATAGGTTAAGTTAAAATTAAATCATTTACAATAAATTATTTTATAAGTTTAAGATACTTTTATTTATTTTTTAATCTAAAATAATTACTCAATAGCAACTTAAGACTAATGTTGTTAGTGTATCTATAGAAATTTTGTTAGTATATCATCAAAAACTATCAAGAAAAATGTATAATTAATTATCTTTGATGAATATGTTATTTGTATTTTGATTAATAAAGTTCATCAATATTTTTATATTTTTTGTTTTGTCTCATTTTAAGAATATTATTATTTTTATTTATTTGAACAATATTATAAGATTGATCTCATGTTACCAAAGATAAAATAATCTATATAAGAAAATGTGCAATGTTCTCCTGTAAGTAACTTCAATAAATTTATTAGTAAATTTATATTTACTTTGTAATATAAAGGGTGCCCTAGAGGAGAGGTGAATAAAGCTAATTAAAATTTTTATTTGATTAAGAAATATTGAGAAGTTAATGAAAGAAGGCAAGAATGAAAGGATGAAAGAATGGAAGCAAAGAAATAAATACAAAGACACAATGATTTTAAAGACTTCAAATTATCAACCAATCCTACATCTTCTACCTAACTTATCCCCAAGTTAGGATTTTGAACCACCCTAATCTTATTTCTCAACATTGTCATAAGTATTTTGAGGCTCACACTAAACCTTTACAAATGTGCTTTTTTAGGCTCAATACTAACCTCTTGCAACCCAAGTGTTTTTCTTAAGGCTCATACTTAAACCTTTTACAATACAAGTGTTTTACAAGGCTAACACTTAAACCTTATTGATTTTGATCCTTACTACCCACTTTTTAACCCCAAGACAGTGTAAAAAAGGAGATCCTATCAAGTAGCACTCCCCAACTCTCATAAGAGTTGAATGTAGAAGAAAATACAAAGAAGAATTAAAATATATAAAGATTTAACCCTCACAATAAATAATTAATAATTTCTCAATTGTTCCACCAACTCTCTAACTTGATAAATAAAGTTTTAAGCCTTGTATTTATAGTTGGAGGTGAAAAAATAGCTGTTAGAAAGTATTGAATTTGTCCAAGCACTCTTAAACCTTCATTTAATATGATTGTGTCTGCTCAGGATTATGAGTGTACCCTTAGGATTGTGAGCTTTGAAAATATGACCATTGGAGGTAAAATTTACCCATTGGAGGCATGTCACGATCATGATCCTACCCTCACGATCTTGACCAACCATTTTATGATTGTGTGTGTAGGATTGTGAGTATGATAGGTCTCTTTAGCTCAGACTCTTCAATCGTTCATCTTAAATCAGCCACCCTCAAGGTCATGAGCATACCCTTAGGGCCGTGAGTGAAGGAAAGTATGTGTAGAGAACAATGAAAATGCGGAATCTAAAAATTTTCATTGCATGCAACATTTGCATCAAACACAAAACACTTCCAAGCCCATAGATCATATCACATGCAATCTTACATAGCTAAACATGATTATGAACAACATGGCATGTCAACACATCAACCAAATCATGCTTTCAAGAAGAAGACCTAACAACTAAGAGATATTGTAACACTTACATACTCCTTAGTTGGTAGCATGCACGAAACGCTTTGGTTGATAATGATCTACAAGCTTGAGCTCCCCAAGTGTGAAGCCTCTAGCTTGAAACACGCGGTTGGTAATGGAAGATCCTCCAAGTAAAGTGTTGTTCAATCCACAAGCCCTTCTTTATATTGACCCAAGTGCTTGAATCAAACTCCACCAAACAAGGACATATAGGACTTGTAAAAACCTTCTATAGATGATGGATTTAGAAGAAAGAAGACAACACTTGTGTTTGATTAATATCAAGAATCCTTAGAAGAAGAAGATGAAGAAGACTCTCTCTAATGTTGATATCAATTTCTCTCTCTCAATTGTGCAAATGAACAATATCCCTTAACTCTCTCTACAAACTCCACTAACTATATCAAACAATTTGATATTAGTTAATAGGTTAAGTGTCATACACTCTAACCATATGCATGAGAGAGTTCTCTACACTCTCCACTAACTATATCAA